>JBBPCZ010046061.1:0-13073 GCA_037974445.1 Brycinus macrolepidotus
TTTCGGAGATATTACAGTATTAATTTCCAGACGATGGCGCCAGCCAACAACGGGCGGACGCGAACCCGGGCGTCTTTAGTGCTATGTTTGTGTCACAGAAACCACCGCTGTATCTTCCAGTTTCACAAAAGGGTTGACATATTATTTTTTTGCTCTAGTACTCTAATGAGTATTTTGATGCGTACCAGTTAATTCATTAGAATTAACTGGTACGCACCAAAATAATTTCTCAGTGTCTCGGCATGGTTCCGAGGGGGGTGGGGGTGGTGTGCACAGAGGTCTGTCTCTGCATGGTTCCTGGGGTGGGGTACCACTTACGTCTATATGTGCTTGTGTACCATTTATGTCAACCCCTGCTTTGACAAGTATAACACGTCATCGACCACCCAACATCTCTAACTGCCGCAATGAATGCGGCTTTCGAAGCGGTGTTCTGACGAGTTATGCTTTTTTGAAAATTGGCGCAAATCCATAACAGTCTATCAATTTGCGCTACCCCATCGAAAAACGCTACCTAACAGATGTACGGTATGTTCCCGTTTGTGTATTGTGAGAAACAGCATGCTTAGATACTCGAAGACGTTGTTTTAAATTAAACTGTTCAGGATTTGAAAGGTTAATGCCCCTATCAAATAATGCTCATATTGTATAATCACAAAATATTACACCAATATTCTTACAGCCCTAAGTGCTGTAAGAATACATGCTTGGACACTGTATTATATTGTCTTTATTTACATTTTTCAGTGATAGTATATTTAGAGCCAGGCTAACAACCCCAAACAACCAATTATTTCCACTAGGAAGCACAAATCGATGGGAAGACCTCGTCAGAACACCTGGCCCTCTTTATGTGTTACAATTGTAAAATTATTAGTTACATTTTTAAAAATAAAACAATAAAGGTAAATTGTTAGTACTTTAAGTCTTTATTAATCTATTAATCCATGTAACTTAAAAAATGCACCTTTGCATAAAATATATACATATATATATATTGTTTTACAGATGCCCAGGGTACCAAAAGTTCCAAAGAAACAAATTGTTAAGGATGGTAAAATGACATAGTGTTAGCCAAAACCTTAAAGGTGTTATGTCCTCCAAGGCACTTTACACATTAGTAAAAAGAAATGGACATAACATATGGCAACACCTTGGTTTGGATAGTGTACTAATAAAACAGGAACAGGAACCTGACCAGAAAGCACTGCATGAAACACAGGAGACCAGCTCCAGCTCAGTCCACAGCAGTGAGGAACCTGAGAATGTAGACAAATTCAACTTTCACTTATCACGTAATCAGTGGCAACAAATTCTTCCAGAGCCTGTAACTTACAGCTGCAGGGATAGCAGGTATACTGATGGCTGGCAATATGAAGTCTTGCGCCGTTGTGCCTGGACCCATATAATCAATGAAGCCATCTGGTTCAAAAAGAAATGTCAGTGTACATGGGTTTTCAAGAGTATCAGCACTACAAGAAGCAGTCGATAAACAGATCAATTTAGGCCCCTCAAAATGCCTGTCACGTGTCCATGATGTACAACACACTCCTGGAGAAATGCAGTTTTTTGACCCATCAGTTTCTGGAAACATCCTTTGCAATGGCACAGTAGAGCACAACTTTATAACAGGGCAGCACCTTTGTGTTGACACCGACAAAGGATTCTGGCCAGCTTCTGAAATGCAGCACAGACCTTGAATTAAAAGGAAACAGGTTCACTCTAAGACACTAAGACACTAAGACGTTTTCCCAACCAGCTATCAGAAGCTCTCTAGAAGCTCTCAAAAGTCTGTTGTAAAAGGTCTGATTTCACCTGGGAAAAATATGATCTGTAAATTGGTATGGCAGTGGTAAATTTCTCATACCAAGATCTGCCCCCATGCTGTTCTATACGTAAGCTTCAAAGAACAATGCCAAAGCTATTGTTAAAGATGATCACATCCATTAATTGAAGTTTTTTTGTTTTGCATTGTTTGTTCTTCATTTCTCATATAGTTTTCTTTAATTTTTTTCTGATATACAATTTGTATAATAAAAAATGTCATACATTATGCTTCATGCTTACCTCATATGAAATCAGTCCTCTCCATAGTACCACACAGGGGCATTGGTACACTGTAAGCCGGTATAAGTTGAATTTACTTAACAAATTTGAGAAAACCGGTTGCCTTAAAAAATTAAGTAATGAATAATGAAAACTTGCATTAACTCAACATAAATGCTTTAAAGAATGCATTAGTTATTTTAAGTTCAATACACAAAATACACTAATAACCTTTTTTTTTTCCAAGTTATTCCACTTATGTGTTCTGTACAAGTATTAATCATATCTAGTGTTAAAAAGAAACTATGAACAGTGTTTCTTGGAGTTGGAGAATTTATCCTTCACCAGGATGTCTGAATTCTCCTAACATTAAATGAAAACGCCCAAAAGTACAAATTACACGACATACAAATTTTAAGTAAATTTGATTTACTAAAAAGGGTAAAACAATGCCTACAAGAGGAATAAGCTAATATAACTGGGTTTATCTTAGCATGACTGGTTTGAGCTGGTTGACGACCATAACCAAGATAACTGAATCAGGAACGCATTTTATTAAATATATTCACTAAATATTATCGCGTGAATATCCTTTATTACATGCTTGTGTTTAAATTCTTTATAAACTATAACAAAAATATAGGCAATATATCGTTGCTTGTAAAATTCTTGTAAAATTCTCCTCAGACAAGCAAGTATAACTCGTTCTCTTGTAGTTAAAAACGGCTTCTTCCCGCATGTGTCTCAGGAGTGGACAGAGCCAGACAGAACGCCTAAAACTCACCTGATTTGATGAACTCCCCACTAATTATCCATATGATGTCTATGAAGTCTGCTGCATATAAAATGAGCTTTAGTATTTGCCATATCAGCTTGCTATGCTTAGCTCATTATTATTGCTACCCACTGCCACGCTGATTACTGATTACAGAAGCAACTACTGTTAATTATAAAAATGCACAAATCTGTTAATGAACGAAGGTAGTTCTTTTGAAATACATGAACACATACATTAAAACAGTAATATAAAATTACACCGGCACATAACTTACCTTTTGCGGCATAAAAGTAGCACTAACGAAGCAGCCCGGTGTTACCGGAAATTCCTGATGTCACCCGCTACTTTAACGTTAGACGGCTTCTCTTTAATACGGTAGTTTCTCTGTTGTATTAATGTCTTTCTACGACGCTGTTGAGGTAAACAAGCCATATATTTAGAAACATCACGTCTTTTCGATGTTTGTTTTTACAGATACTAACTGAAATTATTGAATCGCTGGATAGCGATTCATATTTCTTTGTGAAAACGGTAGTCTTGCTTGTAAGGGCATATTATGCGTGACGATATACTGTAGCTAGGTGATTTTCAGACATCTCACATACCTTTTTACTTAAATATTAGGGGAAACATTATTTCATGTTATCCAGGATATTTGGTTCCTCCTGTTAAAACAAGCATACAGCAACTCTGGATCTCAGTACTGTATTCACATGGGGGAACTGAATTTCCCGTAACACTTGTTTCGCCTCCGAACGCCATTGTAAGGGGGATGGGTGACTCGGCCGGGAAATTATTTCAAACGGGCACAAACGTAGCACTAACCAAACGAGATGGTGTTTTTATTTGTGCCGTTTGTAGGGGGGCCAGCTTCACGGGTGACCTCATCGTCTGGAAATTAATACTGTAATATCTCCGAAATGAAAGCAGCAAAAATCTTACTTTTTGCGGCACAAACGGGCACAAACGTAGCACTAACCAAAGGCGATGGAATTTTTATTTGTGCCGTTTGTAGGGGGGGCAGCTTCACGGGTGATGTAAAGGTCTGGAAATTAATACTGTAATATCTCCGAAATGAAAGCAGCACAAACGATAATTTTTGCGGCACAAACCAAACGCGATGGAATTTTTATTTGTGCCGTTTGTAGGGGGAGGGGGCAGCTTCACGGTGACGTCATGAAATGAACCTGTTGTGCCTTGAAATGAATTCATAATATCTCATAAACAAAAGCAGCACAAATTATTTTTGCTGCACAAACGGGCACAAACGCAGCACTAACGAAAGAACCCGGTTTCGTGCCTGAATGCCGTTGTAGGGGGCCTCGGTGAACTTTTGACCTTCAAAAAAATAATATCTCAGAAACTATAAGAGATAGAACGGTGTTTTCTACTGCAAAACAGACACAAACGCAGCACTAACGAAGTAGTACAGTTTCACGTTCATATTCGATTGTGGGGGGGGCTGGATTACGTAATCGTCTGGAAAAAAGAATTGCTAATTCCCCGTTTGTAGGTGGGCCATCTTCACGGGTGACGTAACCGTCTGGAAATTAATACTGTAATATTTCCGAAATGAAAGCAGCACAAGTCTTAATATTTGTGGCACAAACGGGCACAAATGTAGCACTAACAAAATTTGATGGAATTTTCATTTGTGCCGTTTGTAGGGAGGGCCAGCTTCACGCAGCTCAGTGTATACCAGAGCAATCACCTAAAACTCATTAGCAATCACATCCTACACCATAGCAACTGCCTACTTAGCAACAACCTCCTACTGTTGTATCAAACATCTTTTATACCTGTTGTGGAAAAATAAATCGTGTTACACAGATTCAAGACTCAAGACCAAATAAAATCAACCAAAGTTTATTATATTTTCCAGGTAAATAGAGCAGGTCTCTTCTCAGCGTACTGACAAGAGAGTGCTATCTCAGCACAGGTTACATGGGTTTATATTGTCTGCTTCAAGCATAGCGTAATGATATCGGTTTCCGCCCCGGGGTCGTCATAGTTCACTATGTCTACACGTGTACGTGCTCTGGAACCTCATGTTCTGTTTCAGAGAAATGCAAGCTAAGAAGACGGTAACTTCTCGCCTTGTATTAGTGGCAGTGCAGTCCCGACAGACTTAAGGGAGAGACTTCATTCCCCATCTCGGTTAACACTTTAACCGTCCCTGGGTGAGTCAAGACCTTACAGTAAGTACCAGGCCGTGTCCTATCAGACACAGAGATTAAATGTAATAGACTATATGGAATAAAACTGAATAAAAGTTTTGCAAACTTGTAACAAACAATTTTTCCCCCACAATAAAATAGCAACCATCCAGAAACTCCATGTCAACCACCCCATACACCACAGCAACTACCTAGCAACCGCCTTCTTCACCACAGCCAGCACCTATCACACCCTAGCAACCACCTTGTATACCATAGAAACTGCCTTGAAAATACCTAGCAACCATGGCCTACATCATAGCATGCAACTAGCAACACCTTAGCAACCACCTTCTATACCATAGCAATCAACTAGAAACGCCGTACCAACATCGTAGCAACTGACTTGAAACTTCTTAGCACCCACATCCTACTGCCATTCATACCATAGAAACCACATAGACAGTGCCTAACAACCACCTCCTTAGAGATCCACAGCCGCTGCCTAGAAAGTTCTTAGCACCCACATCCTACAAGCACGTAGGAAAACCCAAGCAGCCACATAGTATACCAAAGCAACCACCCAAAAATATGTAGAAAAAACCTCCTATACCATAGCAAATTTACACCTACAAATTTATTAGCAACCAACTCCTACCTTTCATACCTTAGCAACCACCTCTTACACCATTTAGCAACATATTACTAACCATTTAGCAACATATTACTAACCATTTAGCAACATATTACTAACCATTTTTTAGTATTAAAGCTAAAAATTCCATGGCAACCACCTCCAACTGCCTGGAAAGCAACCAACTCCGACACCGTAGTAACCAAAATTTATAACTTAGCAACCACCTAAAAACTCCCTATCAACTGCCGCCCAAACCTTGTAAACCAAAGCAATCACCTAAAGCTCATTAGCAACCACCTAAAAACTCCCTAGCAACTGCCGCCCAAACCTTGTAAACCAAAGCAATCACCTAAAGCTCATTAGCAACCACCTAAAAACTCCCTAGCAACTGCCGCCCAAACCTTGTAAACCAAAGCAATCACCTAAAGCTCATTAGCAACCACCTATACACACAGAAGTTGCCTGAAAACTACTTAGCCACCTCCTACACCATTGCAACCACTTTGTACACCATAGCAACATCCTACACAATAGCACATTCCAAGAAACGACATAGCAACCACCTCCTAAAGCATAGCAACTACCTAATGCTACCTATAAGGTATATAAAGCAACCACTTTACCATAGAAAGTACCCAGAGGTGAGCTTCCATAGCAACCACCACAACAACTGCATAGAAACTACTTAGCAACCACCGTCTTTTTCACAGCAAGCACCTAACAACACCCTAGCAACCACCTGTCCATAGCACAAAGATACTGTCTTCAAACTACTTAGCATGCACCACCAGTAAAATGGGAATGACATTTCTGACCTAAATAAATGTCAAAAAGTTGATTTTCGTATAAGAACCTTATTTGAAACAGATAAATGTTTACCTTTTTTTTTAAGAACACTACTGCTTCTGTTTCTAGGGCTGAAAAAGCGTTTTCAGCGCTCTTTGGACTCAGAATGGATGTTTAACACAATGAAAGCTGTCAAAAGCATTAGGTACACCAAGTAGTGTTTCTTAAATAAATGTTTTTTATTTGAGAACCAAATTTTAAACAGATTAGTGCATAGAAGTGATGATTTAAGTAGAGTTTATATCTACTGCTTATTCTGAGTTTTTTGAGGTGAAAAATCGTTTTCAGCGCTCTTTGGACTCAGAACGGATGTTTTAGACAAAAAAGGCTGTCAAAAGTGTCTGGCCCCAAAAACAATATTTCTGATCAAAAAGCAAGCCTAAAATAGTTTTTTTTGGTTTAAAAATCATATTTGAAATAGAAAAGTTGTTTAAAGTACACAGTGAAAGCTGTCAAACGTGTCTTTCCCCCAAAATAATCTTTCTGAACTTCAAACAGTTGTTTTTCGTTTGAAATCCTTATTTTAAACAGATTATTGCAAGGAGGAGATGTTTTATATACAGTTGACTTATTCTGAATTTCTTGAGGTGAAAAATCGTTTCCAGCCTCTTGGGAGTCAGAACGGATGTTTTACACAATAAAGGTTTCAAAATGTTTCTGGTCCCCAAAACAATATTTCTGACCAAAAACAAGCCTAAAATTGTTGTTTTTCATTTAAAAACCACATTTGAAAGGGAAAGGTGTAAACAGATGTTGTTTGAAGTACAGTTTACATCTACTGCTTATCCTGAGTTTCTTGTGGTAAATAGCGTTTCCAGAGCTCTTGGCACTCAGAACGGATGTTTTACACAATTAAAACCTTCTGGCCCCCAAAATAATGTTTCTGACCTTTAAACAGTTGTTTTTCGTTTGACAACCTAATTTTAAAGAGATAACTGTGAAAAGAAGGTGTTTGAAGTACAGTTTATATCTACTGCTTATTCTGAGTTTTTTGAGGTGAAAAAGCGTTTCCAGCGCTCTTGGGACTCTGAACTGATGTTTAAAGTCTGTCAAAAGTGTCTGGCCCCCAAAACAACATTTCTGACTAAAAATCAAGACTATCAAGACTCGATTAAAAACCATATTTGAAATAGTGTAATAGTGTAAATAGTGTAAAAAGATGTTGTTGATGTTGTAAAGTTTATATCTACTGCTTATCCTGAGTTTCTTGAGGTAAAAATCGTTTCCAGCGCTCCTTGGACTCAGAACGGATAAAAGCTATCAAACGTGTCTTGGCCCCCGAATAATATTTCTGACCTAAAATAAGCTTCAAAACAGTTTTTCGTTTAGAAAGGTAGTTTGAAACACATGTGTTTCGATTGTTCGATTGTTTTAAGCACAGTTTTTATCTTCTGCTGAGACTGTGTTTCTAGGGCTGAAAAAGCTTTCCAGCGTTCATGGAATTCAGAACGGATATTTTACATAATTAAAACTGTCAAAAGTGTCTGGACCCCAAAATAATATTTCTTACCTCGTTTGAGATCCTAATTTTAAACAGATTAGTGCAAAGTTTTAAAAACTGTTTTAAGTACAGTTTACTTATTCTGCTTATTCTGAATTTCTTGAGGGGAAAAAACGTTTCCAGCGCTCTTGGGAGTCACTTGGAAGTGGTATACAATGTGGTTGCGATGTTATAGAAGTTTGATGCTAAGTAGTTTCTTGGCAGTTGCAATGGTGAAAGAGGGTGTAGCTGTGTTGCTGTGGTGGGAGGTGGATGCAAAGTCTTTTTTGGCAGTTGCTGCCATGATTTGCTATGATGTTTCTGGGTGGATGCTAAGGAATACAGGGTGGTTGCTTTGGTGAGGGAGATAGTTGCGAAGTAGTTTATTGGCAGTTGCTATGGAATTTCTGTGTGGTTGCTGCCAAGTAGTTATTGGCATTTGCTATGGAGTTGGTTGCTATAGTTTCTGGGATGTTGCTATAGATTTTAAGGTGGTTGCTATCGTGTAGGAGATGGTTGCTAAGTAGTTTTTTGGTAGTTGTTTTTTGGTATAGGAGGTGGTTGCTATGGAGATTCTAGATAAATGATATGGCATAAAAGGTTTAGGTGCTAAGAAGTTTCTAGGAAGTTTCTTGGTGGTTTCTTTGGTGAAGGAAATGGTTTGTAGACAGTTGTTAGTTGTTTAGGATGTGGTTGTTAAGTAGTTTCCAGGCAGTTGCTGTGGTGTAGGAGATGGTTGCTAAGTACTTTTTAGGCAGTTTAAATGGTTTAGCAGATGGTTGCTAAACCATCTGCAACTGCCTTATATTCTAGAATTTTGCTCTTGCATAAAAGGTGGATTCTAGGGTATTGCTAGGTGCTTACTGTGGTGCGGGAGGTGGTTGCTAAGTAGTTTCTTGGCAGTTGTGTAGGAGATGGTTGCTTTGGAGACTTTATGTGGTTCCTATGGTTTGAAAGGCAGTTGCTATGGTGTTGAGAGTTTCTGGGTGGTTGCTATGGTTGCTATTATGTAGGGGGTTCCTGCTTTGGGGTAGGAGATGGTTGCTATAGGTTTTTTCATGGCAGAACGCCCATTTCAAAATATCTTCAGGAATTTTCTTTCTAGTTTGTGTCTACAAACACACACGCACAAACACACAAGCACCATAGCAACTACCTAAAAATTCAGGAGCAAGCACCTCCTACACCACGGGAAGCACCTAGCAACACTTTAGCAACGATCTTGTATACCTTGTGAAATTGCCTAGAATATACTTAGCAATCACCTCCTACACCATAGTAAGCACCTAGCAACACTCTAGAAACCACCTCCTACAACATAGCAACTGTCTAGAAAGTCCTTAGCAATCAACTCCGACACCATAGCAACCACCTTGTTCACCATAGTATCTACCTATTGACTTCCTTGCAACTGCCTTATAACCTCTTGGTAACCATCTCCTGCACAATATTAACCTCCTTGTTCACCATAGCAACGGCCTAGAAACTACTCAGCAACCTCCTCCTACAACATAACAACCACCATGCGTATTACAGTAAGCATCTAGAAACTTATTAGCACAAACCTCCTACACCATAGCAAGAAACTACTTAGAAACCATCTCCTACACAACAGGCAAGGAAAAGAGGAGTGTGGGTCATACCATGTATGAGTGAGTTGTCCTGAGGTGCCAAATGAAGTTCTGTGGATGTATGGTGAATTATTAACATGCAAAAATCCATTCATTTTGCGCGACGAATAAAAATTAAGGAAGTGTACTGAGGAAAAAAGGATGAATGAAAACCAAGGAAAAGATAAGTGCAAGGCTTGGTTGGGACATGATCTGAGGTTTCTTGTAAAATATCACATCGTTTGTCTCTGTGTGGGGACTGAAAAATTCATCTCCGGTAACAACTTTAATTTGAAAACGGTCAAAAAAGAATGGAAGCGAATGGGGAGAAAAGACATGAGGAAAAGTGCTGATCATAACTAACCACGTTCGGGGGAGTTGGCCTGAGATGTCACATAAAGTTTGGTGGGTTTCGAATGAAGTGTGTCTTGAATATCGAAATCCCAAAAAAAGTAATAGCGTGCATGTTCCAAGTACATGTCGGACTCCACCAGGGTTGCATTCTATCACCGGTCCTGTTCATAATATTTATGGACAGGATATCTAGACCCACCCAGAGGGCGCAAGGTGTCCGGTTGGGAAGCCATTTTGCGGGTCCTGTTGGTTTCATCAGTCAGCGATCTCCAGCATGTATGAGGACTGTGAAGCAACTGGGATGAGGATTTGCACCTCGAAGTCAGAGGCAATGGTACTAATCCTGAAACGGCAGAGGAGTGCTCCAAGTATTTCGGCGTCTTGTTCATGAGTGAGGATGGAGGGAATCCGGAGAAGGACAGACGGATTGGGGCGATTAGCTCTGGGTAGTGATCGATAGAATGATAGCGGTTACAAGTAGAATTGAGTTTTCTCCACAGGGTGGTCGGGCTCTGCTGTGGTGTGATGTGTGACTATACCAAATTATTGACAAGCTTGTGAATTTCATACTTTGCAGGTTTGCCGGAGGAGGCATGTGCAAGTTATATTATAGTGTCTATGATAACTGGTAAAAGTAAGCAGAATAGGAAAAGAAAAATGGTCAAATCCACTGTGGCCAGCATGGCCGCTGACATAAAGGTCTCACAAAACTGAGTCGTATATCTCTCCAGGGGTACAATCTGCAGACACACAATTCTAAAACAGCATGTTGACCCGATCAATGTCAAAAGTATATATCCCACACTTCAACACGTTGTTTATGGGCCGTCAGACAAAGGGGCATAGGTTCCCCGGGTGCTTATGCCCATTTGAGAAAAGGGACATATTATTTAATTAGCAGTAATAAATTATTACTTAACATGCCCAAGACCACCAGTGAAAATGCTTCTATTTTGCATTTGTCTTGAATTTTATTCAGAAACAGAAAAAATTGATACCGCAGGAAATTGTTTACGTTACAACTGCACAGTCACACAAAGACATGAACAGTATGTACAGCTGATAAAATGTTTTTCATTCAATGAGCATAAATTTAATGAAAATTATATCCTTGAAAAAATTAACACATTTGTAAAAAGTGACTGTCACCTTGACACGTATGAAAGGGCGGATTTCCTTGAGTCTTATCTTAGAACACACCATAGCTGAACAATTGCAACAAGATGCAGATATATCTGTAAATGGAAGTGTGGGCCATGTTGCGTCAAACAAACTATTTTATTATTCACATAAATACAAAATGAAAAAGAAATATTCCATGTGGGTGTGCTTTAATATTTGTAAACATGAAAAGTTTTGTAAACTATTCAAACAGTTTTTTATGTACATCACAAACTGAACACAATTTAGTTGTAAGTGGGCAAGGCTAAACACTGTTTCAAAGGCCACAGGGCCTAGAAAGAATTAACCTTAATTTGTATGAAGTCGTCTTTGTCACCCTTTTAACAGGAGTAACTGAAAACAATTTACAAAAGTGATACAAAACAGGAATAATATCTGACTGTTTGAAAAGCAATACTGGATTTTAAAAAATGGGGTGTTGTTATCTTTCATTATTATCAAATGAACTGACCTGAGCTTTATCAGTGACTCTAGACAAACTATTTAGACTAAGTCTTCCTAGACTGGATCCACTGTCTCTTTTTTTTTTTTTTTTGACGCGTGCTTTCCTAGCAGGTCATTCCCAGATGCTTCTTTAACCTCTGTGACTCCTCCATGCTGATGTTGTTGCCAACACACACCACAACAAACACAGGACCCAATTTCTGAGGCAGCTTACATTCTTTCTGAAGCTGGCTGATTATGTAGCAGTAGATGGGCGCAAGAGTAGCACCATATGCTGGTTCAACAGAATCTTCTCATCATAAGAAAGACAGTGAAATCTTTATGAATATAAGATGAAAAATAACTGTTAATACATTTATTACAGATCTTGTGAAGTAAAATAAATTTTTATTTTCTAAAGGTATATGATGCTTTTTATTTTGTGAAAATTTGTGTTTCTGACCCGGGTTACAGACATGCTTGACCAGGATGAACTGCGCAGACGATGGAGAAGCTATGAAGAAAGCTATCAAACTGACCGGTTTTACAGGCAGCACCATTTTCATATCATATATTTAAAACATTCTTTCAAATTTTCAGAAATTTAATGTGAAAATTCCCCTAATCTCAATCTGATCAGTACATAGGATGTGCTGTACAAAGAATGTAGGCCACATCTCACAACTTGAGTGTAAAGTGGTCATTTGTCACACCACAGCACACAGAACATCATAAAATTTGTTCTCTGCATTTAACCCGACAATACAGAGTGCCTCCTCCTACGTCTTAGCAACTGCCAATAAAGTGCTTAGCACTACACCAAGTGCAACCTCCATCGCAATCACCTAACAACACCCTAGCTGGATGGATGAAAGGCAAACAAAAGAGGAATGTAATGTGTAGTATTATTGTGAAGTATTAATGAGCAAAACTCAGTTCTTTTAAATGTGGCCAAAAATGTAATGAAAGTGAATTGAGGAAAAAGGGATGAAAGGAAAAGACGAGTGCAGAGCTTAGATGAGGCGTTTGTATGTAAGGGGTTTGGCTTTCATTTGACTTTCACATCGTTTGGTTACTGTAGGGAGACTGAAAGTTTCGTCTCCTGACAATGGATTCATTTGAATTGGGTCAGAAATCAATAGGGAAAAAAACAAGAAGAGCGACAAGCAAGGAAAAGACGAGTGTTTGTGTGTCAGGGGAGTTGGCCGGAGCAAAATTCATTCTCTATGGCATTTCGTCCATCTTTGTTGGCGAATAGTATAGTAATAGTATAGTATAGTCACTATAGTAACTCAAAATGTCAATAAAATGCTACGGTTCGGGCTGCTTTAAGTACGACAGATTAATTAATAAATTAGAGAGCAAATTCTTGGAGAAAGTTTGAGGTGGGCCTGCAATGTAGAAACCACCTAGAAACTGCATAGCAACAACCTAAGCAACCACCTGCGAATGCCCTAGCATCCACTTTTTACACAATAGTTTGATAGTTGCTAGGTTACGGGGACGCTGGCGAGACTGACGCCGCTCCGTCTGGCATGTTTTTCTTTGTATTTTTAAAAGT
>JBBPCZ010046111.1:0-13072 GCA_037974445.1 Brycinus macrolepidotus
ATAAATGTGTGTGTATGTGTGTGTGTGTAACCCATTCAATGCACAAGCATACGACTGCACATACAGTACATGTATATGTATGTATGTAATGTCATTGCATACACTTCAAAATGTAACGTTCACTCCACAGCCTATTTTGATGCCCAGTTTTTGTGATTTCACAAAAACCAGTACATTTCCATATATTCAAATATTTAGCCAGCTGCGGTTTAGATTCCCGCTTATCACATTCCCGCTTATCAAATTCCCGCTGATGTTATAAGGAGTGTTTCATTTGATTCATTAGAATTTTTCCTTCAAGACAGTGTCTAAAATGAAAAACAATTTATGTCATCTTATTTAAAATGGTCCCAAAATATGCACATTTAAAAAAAAATTGAGCTTCATAAAGTTACCGCACGGCGGACCGCTCTCTGCCACCCCTCCCAATCCAAGATCAGCAGGCAGTAGTATGATAGCAGCGCGTACGTTAGGTGAGGAAGTCGTCTCAAAAACTGGCCACGTCTCCTCCGTCATTTGGAAGTGGTTTGGAAATGCAAAGTCTGACATTGAACAAAGCACTCCTCGCTGTAAAGTTTGTTTAAAGTCTGTAGCAGCACAACCAGCTTATTTCAGTATCTTGGACAGAGACACAGCAGAGTGGGAAGAGTGTGTACCTCTGAGAGACGCTAGCGGCAGCCAGTACGCACAACAGCTGGGTCTTTTTCAATCTGCGCACCGCACGACAAGAAGGGGTCCCGGTGGAAAGAAATTACAGATGTGGTGACATTTCATATCGTCAAAGATATGGGGCCCATTTATACAGTGGAAAAAGACGGGTTCATCCAGACGCTAAAAACAACTGACCCCAGATATGAGCTACTGAAAACAAACTGAAAACACTTTTCTGAAATAGCCATACCCCATAGGCAGAGGCAGTTGACCAGCTTGTATTTCTTGCCAAAAACCTCTAAAGGACTGGATTTACACTTCATCCTACATTTAATTAGTTGGCAAAGTACAAATGTTTTGTATAAATTATTTCTAAAGCTATACTAAGGGTTTTTTCCCCAAGAGGGTATTTTTGTTTAAGTTGTTATCTTGAGTTTGCACCTTTTTAAAATTCATAGAGAAATTTATTTTTTGGATTATTTTGGAAAATGTATTTCCAAAACTAAGGATTTTGCCACCCAAGAGGCTATTTATGTTTATTTATTTAAGTTGTTAACTTGAGATTGCACTTATAAAATCTAGTTTTGTGTTTACATTGTTAAAATAAAAACAAAACTTACTTGAAAGGGGTCTTTGCTTTTTTAATCAATAAAGAAATTTTTGGGGAAAAAATTGGAAATCGGGTGTAGTTTTAAAAAATCTGAGATTTTATTTTTAGGCCATATCGCCCAGCCCTAGTTTCGGCATGGACTACATTTTGAAAGAGACACCATATACAGCAACCAACTGGAAAGAAGGTCTTTTACCTCTAAGTCTTGCAGGCACAGTAACAGCCTGTTTAATTCTAAGGTGTGAAGAGAGATCATGTAAAAATAAATTATCATCACAGAATGATATAAACTTTGTCAGTGGATCTCAGGGGGAAAATCCAAGAAAAATAAACACAGAATAAAGGTCCTTTAATGCTGCTCAGCTGACCAAACAGCAAGGCCTTAAACTAACCATTGTAGTACAGTACCTTATGTGTTGTAAATGCTTCTGACCTACATTTGCCTTCCCCAGAACACACTAACCTCAGAGGTAGTACACAGTCACGAGGAGGCCACGTACATCACAGTCGAGACCGTTTCCTTTTATGGAGTGAAGAAGACGCCGACCACAGTCACTGTGA
Source organism: Brycinus macrolepidotus (assembly GCA_037974445.1). Classification (NCBI taxonomy): domain Eukaryota; kingdom Metazoa; phylum Chordata; class Actinopteri; order Characiformes; family Alestidae; genus Brycinus; species Brycinus macrolepidotus. The sequence goes on from JBBPCZ010046111.1 coordinate 1,823, forward strand.
ACTCCCAAGAAACTGTGTTCACCTACACAGCCAATCAGGTTACAGATCCTAACAGATTGTGACAAACAAGTCTGAAGGCCACATGAACATCCCGTTTATATAAAACATCTCTCTTTCTGTTTCTTTAGGTGTTGACAGTAGGTGACTTGGGTTTGAACCTTAGTCAGAACTTCACAATCAGTTGGATATAGTCCAAAATGAATCGGCACTGACGAGAAAAAGCAAGCTGCGGTTTGACAATTTACTTTTTTAAGGATGAAGAGCGACCTGTGTGTGAACTCCAGATCTTGAAATGCAACCTTCAAAGACTGTGAATAACTTCAGTGACTAATAGAGCACAAGGAGTTTTATGGGACAGTGGACATCTTAAGGCGATTTCATAATTGTATATTAGTGAGTCTTATCTGCGTGAGCTGTTATTTGAAATTCTTGAAACTATTGCTTTTTTCATGAGTGGTTTAGTTTTTTTTTGTTTTTTTTTTTTACCTTAAATATTTTGTCACGTGAGTGTTTGTTGTTTTTCAGGCATTCTGTGGAAAGGTATCGTGCAATAAGCTTGAGGGTGATCAAATGAGCCTTCTGGACATGCTGTGGCTACACTGGAGTAACACTTTATATAAATGCCATGGCTAATAAACTTTGAACATAGCACCTCATGCATTCATGAGTTATTAACATGACTATAAACATTACTACACTCTGTAGCTGTGATTATTATGCATTATGTTCATTGTGTTGTCAGTGCCAAAGGAGATCAGTCCCAGCTTGCATAGTGCATTATGATTGTGTATATAAATGATTATTGGTAGACATGTTTTATGTGTGCAACAGCATTTCCAGTGTTCCAAAGCAATATTGCAATAAAACTACACTCCCAGCTTCCTACTTAGGATGAGAGCTTGCGTATGAAAATCCTGGCTCAACCCATGACTAGACTAGGCAGGTCATAATGCATTATGCAAGCTGGGATTGAGTTTGGAGGTGTTATAAGCACTGCTTATGGTATTTTAATCATGGCATCACCATGGTAACAGTTCATAGTTTATCATATATGTGGCTATAAAATGTAATACATTTTAATACATTTTAATGTTTATATAAAGCCATATAAATGGGTTGTGCTGTAATGAATGTGTTCATAGTTTCTTACAACAGTTCATAATGCATAATAAACATGGTTACAAAACAATGCATTTTATTGCTTGAATATTCAAAGCCGTGTTTATAATGTCCTAATGCATTACATGCTGTCATGAACGTGTTCATAGTTTTTTTTACAGACATGGCACCGCTTATCTCTCTTGGATTTATTGGATTCTGGGACAGGGTTTCTAAAAGAATCAAGAAAATTCAATCAGTGTAACAAGAAACAGTGATATTTTTTATTCCACCATATTACACTGTCATCCATGCTGTCATGCTTCGAGGAAACTTGCTCCAGATTCTTACAGATATAATTGTAATTTAGAGTGTGTATGTGGTTTAGTTTGACTGTTGATTAAGCTTAATTGCACTAATAAGGCATATCATGATGATGTGATATACAGCTGCTGCATGTTTAATCTTAATATCAGTTTGTTTGTTGATCAGGAGAATCTGGACTAATGTATAAAAACAAATGACAGTTTGTATCTTTCATGAGGCTAAATCTGATACTATTGTTGAACCAAATAGCTGCAGCATTGTTTGTCCTTCATAAAACATTGTGCCTTATAATGCATCAAAACTGTGATTTTCTGTGAATGTACCAAACTCTACATCATGCACTGAAAAAGAGTGAAATGCTTTTAAACTGCGGTTTCTGGTCCCAGTCCTGGTGACCCCACGCTAGGCCCATTTTTGTGCTTTTTCTCATTTAGCCCACCTGAGCTAAAATGTGCAGAGTACAAAAGTTGATTTGTGCTTTGAAAACCAGTATCTTTCACATTAAATGTGCAGTGTTAAGGTTTTATGTGTCTTCTTTCATTGTTTGCTGACTTTTTGGGTTTTTTCTTAAAGGTTCAGTCTGTATCTGACGTAGTTCTGACAGTGAGCTTTTTTTGGATTTCACATAAATCCACCTACTGACCTAGCAGTACTTCACTAACATACTTCATGTGACAATAGTAGGCATATAGAAAGGTGAAAGATTAACTGCTAATTTTGTTCATTCACATTTCAGTCAGTTTTAGAGTTTTGTAGTTTTCAGCCCCTGTGTGCTGCTTTTTCTTTTTAACCTGCTGTCTTGCACTGCGTCAGTGTTTACATGTGGGTTCCATGCTTTCTTGTTTGCTTGCTTCCTTCCTTTGCTTGTCGTGGTACCAAGCAGAAATATCGAATCCTATTTTGTTGTTAATTAGCCTTCTTTAAATCTACAAAGCAGAAGTGTGATCTTATAGTCTTGCAAGAGATAGTCTTGTCATGAGAGTCACGAGTAACACTTCACTGGAATGTGATTCATAACGACTCTTTCACAGGTATGAATCATGGCACAATGTGAAAATGAATTAACTCCATCTGCAGGGAACAAACTTAAATATGACCTTTTTCTGCTCAGTTTTCTTGGGGAAAATATATACAGTATAAAATGTGCCATAACTTTTGCACAGAACGTCCCCCCATTAGGGCTGGGACCTCTTATTTATTTATTGATGACCATAATATCGTTAAGTAGAATTTTTCTACTTCTGCTATTTGAAACTCCAACCCTCGCAATACTGAGTTACTGTGTTTTGCAATGTAAAAATCTAAATTTGACCTGGCCAAAACTTTTGCTTACGACTGTGTATGCAGTTGGTGTAGTGCAGTGGATAGCTTCACATTCTTATACAGGCATCATGGTTTTTTCCCCCTTTTTCCTCCAATTCATGTACAGTCTTGTATATAAATTTTGGTGCCCTTGGTCAAATGACGTATTGTTGATTTCCCAAGAAAAAATAAGTTAACACATAGTTACTGTTTATTTTCTGAATTAAACATATTGGGGAAAAAAAATAAGAACACAAAATGTCTCCTGTGCAACAGCTATGGCATATTTTTCAACTCAACAAATAAAAGCTATGTGTACATTAGAACTAAAAAGTCATATTTATAACTTGTTCCCTCTAGAGGATGTACTCTTACTTGAAAATTAACAAATATCATTTTGTTGATTTGTCCTGCAAGTTAATGCATGACATGCTTCCAAATGTGTTGCCTGAGATGTTTTATGATAGTTTTGACAAAGTTTTAACTTTTTATCCATTCTTTGTGCATTTGTGCATTCACAAGGACAAATAATAGCAATAGGTGGAGGAGCAAAGTAGTCCCCCCCAAAATTTATTTATTTATTTCAGATTTTATTTCCGATTACAAATGAAACTCAGAAGACATATGTAGGTTCACTGGTGGGTTTGAATAATAAATAAAATGTTTGTGGATATTGTGACCTCTGGTTCTATTCACCACTGCTGTAAAGAAATGAACCACACTCTGAAAGTCTTTGTTTGCATCTCAGCATTATCCAGTGAAAAACGGATGGAATTCCCCTTTAATAGGACACAATGTATGATTATTTACCTTGTGTAAAGCGAGTTTTGGTCTGTTAGTACATTTCCTAAGTATTTACACACAACAGACTTGCTATACGTGGTTATACTGGGGGCAGGCCAGAGTGACTCAGCAAGACAGAACAAGTCCTGCAAAACACCTGACAGGCTTTCACTCACATGGACACACCCAGTTATGAATAACAAACTTTCAGTGGAGTAGCTGGCAGAGTCAGGTTCAGCCACCACTGTGTCTTTACATGGTACGGTTAAACACAGAGTCAGCTCAACAAGAAGGCAGTACCAATGTGTTCAAGGGGTATGTAAAATGTGTCCAAGGCTTTAAAGTTTATGTTTTACAAGCAGGAAAACGGGACAAGCATAAGGAAATGAGTGATTTTGACAGAAACCAAATTGTAATGGCTAGACAAATGGTCAGAACATCTCCAAGACCGCACTTCCATGGGCTGTTCCTGGTATACTTTACTTAATAGCTACCAAAGGTCGTCCAAGGACAGCCAACTAGTGAACCTGTGACAGGGTCATGGGCGCCCAAGGCTCACTGATACATGTGAGGAGCAAAGCCAGCCCGTCTGGTCCGATCACACAGAAAAAAGTTCATGCTGGCTATGACAGAAAGGTGTCAGAACATACAGTATATCACAGCTTGCTGTGAGTGGGGCTGCGTAGCCACAGACCAATCAGAGTGTCCATGCTGACCCCTGTCCAGCACTGAAAGCACTTAAAATGGACGTGTGAGCATCAGAACTGGCCATGGACCAATGGAAGAAGATGGCCTGGTCTGATGAATCATGTTTTATATTACATCATGTGGACGACTGCAGAGAAGGCAAGCTGGCGGAGGCAGTGCAATGCTCTGGTCAGTCTTCTGCTGGGAAAGTTTTGGGTCCTGCATTAATGTGGATGTTACTCTGTTGCGTACCACCAATCTAAATGTTGCAGACCACATAATCCCTTCATGGCAAGAGTATTGCCTGGACAAACTGATCTATGGAGGCCCCACCTCACAACTTACAGGATTTAACGGATCGGCTGCTAACAGATACCACAGCGCACCTTCAGAGGTCATGTGGGACTCATGCCTCGAGACAGAGACAGAGAGACAGGGAGAGAGAGAGAGACAGAGCGAGAGAGAAACAAAGTGAAAGAGAGAGAGACAGAAAGAAAGAGAGAGAGAGAGTGTGTGTTAAAAGCCGTTTTTCTGACTCCTCCTCCTGAGGATCACCGGGACCGGAGAGAGGGATTTTCTCGGTGAAGTGGAGAAGGTCGTTCTTCGGCGTGTTTAAAAACAGTTCGATGAGATCGAGATCGGTCGAGTTTAGAGCTCGTGTAAACTCGGCTGGTGTGTCTCGGTCTCGATTTGGTGGGCTGTATGGCTGCTGTGAAGGCTCTCCAGCAGTGGTGTAAGATCCAGTGTGAGGGTTACAGAGATGTGGCCATCACCAACATGACCACGTCTTTCAGGGACGGACTGGCTTTCTGCGCTCTCCTCCATAAGCATAGGCCAGACCTCATGTGAGTAAAACTACTGTCTACACATCTTTTGTGTGTTTTTCCATCATTCCCCTAGCGTAGCGCACATTTTTTATAGGTAACCCCTACAAAAATATCAGAACATTAATGTGATAGCCTAAATTACCTTATCGGAACGTTGTCCCGACATTAAAAGTATATATAGCATCATTTTATATCTTAAATAATCTCAACACGGTAAATAAATCAAATCAAACTTAAAACGTGCGCATGCGTAGTAGGTTTGTTTGGAACTTACCCTGTAAAGTAGCTAAACTGGCTTTTTCTGTTGAAGTGTTCACAAAAGTCTGATATTTTGATCCACTAACTTGTGCTAAAGAGGTTAAAGGTTAGTCGGGGTGTTTGTGTGTTCATCTGATGTGTGTTCTCCCTTTTACTACAGAGACTTTGAATCCCTGAGCAAAGAAAATGTCTACGAGAACAACCACCTGGTAAGATTTCTCTCTCAAATACAGACTTTCTAGCGTTTACAGGGGGTCAGATTTATTTAATGTCAGTTTATGCTTCACTCCATGTCCATTTCTTACAAACAAATGAACACCGGGATCTGTTTGTCCCTGGCTGACCTGAAAATGTTGGCTTTTTCTTTTAAAAGGATTTGAACCAAGGGTGCTCGATATATCGTTAATCAAACGTCTTTAGTCCCACCATAGTCGAAGGCTTTTGGGGGAGCTGGTAGCCTGGTGGTTAGGGAGTTGATTCCTGCAATCAGAAGGCTTTGGGTTCGACTCCCAGGACTGCTAGGGGTCCATCTGGATGAGTTTGCAATTTCAAAATCATGTAATTGCAGAGAAACATATACATGTCATGATTCTCCAGCCACCGTACTTCACTGTGGGTATGGCGTTCCTGAGATCATCCTGAGATGCAACCCTTCTTTCTCCAAACATGATAAGCTGAATTATTGGAAAAATTTTATTATTTAGTCTGATAAGATTACACTGTTTCAAAAGAGTTTTGATTTGTTTACATATTTGTGTGCAGTTTTTAGGTGGGCATCTCTTTGCTTCTTTTTCAGCAGATGAGTTTGGTATAGGTTAATTGCGGTGTAGGTCGTTGCTTATTGTTGTCAATGTAAATGTTTCTGCTGCTTTTAGGTCGTCTTGCAAGATTCCCATGATCGCTACTTGATGCATCTCTTTTTTAAGTCTTCATAAGCATATTTTAAAGTGTCTGAATTAGGCTTGGGCAGCATCCATATTTTTATACCATCATATTGCCCTGACTTTACATTGCGGTATACAGTACTGATGGTATGATGTTTTGTTGTCTGGGGAAGTGGGGTTTTGGTTTAAGTTAGTTTCATTTTGCTGATTGTGCAGGGATTTCTTTAACCTAATGGTGGTTGTGGCTGTAGGTGTTCTTGGTTACTAGCTACCGGCGGTTACTACCTGCCAAAAGTGGTCCAAGGAAGGACAACTGGTGAACTGACGACAGAGTGATGGGTGCCCAAGTGGCACATGAGCATCAGAATGGGACCATGGAGCAGGGGCAGAGAGGGCACCAGGGTGCACTGTGGGAAGAAGGCAAGTCAGTGGAGGCAGTATGATGTTCTGGTCAATGTTCTGCCATGAAAACTTGAGTCTGGGTATTTATGTGGATGTTACTTTGACATGTACCACCTACCTAAACACCCCTTCATGGCAATGGTATTTTCTAATGACAGTGGCCTTATTCATTAGGATAATGTGCCCTGTCACACTGCATAAATTGTTCAGGAGTGGTTTGATGTACATGCTAAAGAGTTAAAGGTGTTGACTTGGCTCTCAAAGTCCCCAAAGCTCAATCCCATTAAGTATCTGTGGGACATGCTAGATAAACTAGTCCAATCCATGTAGGCCCCCCATGCAAGTTACGGGTCTTAAAGGATCTGCTGCTAACGTCTTGGGGCCAAATATCCCAGCCCACGTTCAGAGGTCATGTGGTCTCCATGCTTCGATGTGTCAGAGCTAGACTGGTGGAATGAGGGGGACCTACACAATATTAGACAGGTGCTTTTATTGGCTGATTGATGTTTGCGTATAGTTGAAATGGATAAATGTGTTGGAAGTATATTAAATAAAAACAAAAGTGAATATTTGTTTCCCCTCATTAAGCTGGTATGCAGAGTGTACTTTTCCCCATGTAGTTTTTGAATGTAGCTGCTACCTTTTGACAGGGGATTTCAATTCTGTTTCTTTCCACCTCTTTTTGTGGACTCTCATTCTTCTGTATTCACTCTCCAGTGAGTTTCAATGGCTTATGGTAGCTGTTGTTCATTAGGCTGAATGCATGAAGCTGATTTTGGTTCCATAGTGCTTGCAGCACGTGCTTTTTTGCCAAATGTGCTGAGTGACTTACAGGCTAACAATGCAATGTGTGAAACCCAGTTCTGATGAAAATGACTAGTAATTAAATTGTGTTTACTAGGGCACCACAACAATGGAAAAAATGTTGTATAGAGTTTATTGCCACATATTACAGTATAATTTGCAAGATGTTAAGGATTCCTTGATGTGTTTTTTTTCCCCCCAAAGTAATTGGCGGTTCTCGGAAAACGCGAATGCAGGCAGAGCTGTGGTCGGGGCGCTCACAGCTCATAAGCCCTCTGATCAATGACTAAATGCTTCATTATTTGCATAGTGCTTTGGCATTTTCTTTCCTGACCTGCAGCTCACTCATCTGAGCCAGATAAATGTATCTATGCAACACCATAGACGATAAAAAGGCTGACCATCTTTCTCAACCCTGATGGCAATATGATAAGCATTGAGAACAGCAACTGATCTTGCACAATGGCTTTGGGGCTGAACTTGCACAATGGCTTTGGAGTTTCTGACTCATCCATTCCCATAAGAAGCCTAATTTCAGTGGTGATTAATGCATAAACCTTCATAGTTTGTGGGCCCTCTCAGTCTGGCCAGTCAAGGCAGAGGGCCCAATGACCGTCTGCAGAATGTGATGTGCTGAGCTGTTGCCATAAGATGATGTTTATTTTTGTTAAAAAGCCGTCACAGTTGGACAAAAGAGTCACCAGGGTTAGAGACTATAAATCATGTACATTCCAGTGCTTACTGTTCTTCCTTTTCAGGGGACCGTTGTGCAGAAAAATGGCATTTACAGATAATTGTAATTTGAGACAGAGTGGACAGCCAGGACATTAGGGCTGCAAAATAAACAAACTATGCATTCAACTTACCTTCACTTCGGTGAAATCTCTTATGGTGTACAGTTAAAGAAATGGGTTACCAGTGTTTGTTACTATTGCAAAGGCCAGTTTCACGCTAATGGTTAACAAACATTGTGCAGGTCTCCATTACCGCTCTATGCAAATAGTCTGAGTTTGTTGTTTAATCCGGCAGCATGTGCTACTGTTACATGGGTGGTAAAGATGGCGTAAAGGCCCCCATACGCCGGATGGGCAGTGATGCACAGCAGATGCAGTACAAAACACATTCCATCACACATGGAATGTGTCGCGGCGCAGATAACCTATCAAAAAAAAAAAAAGATCGAAAAACGAATTCTCCTTGTAGGTGTAGTTTCTAACCTTCTTTCCTTTCCTGGAAATAGCATTATGCAGATTTCTTCTTGATCTCAGGACAGAACTCATTTCCATATATCAGTGTCCAGGTAACAGAAACAGCATGTTTAATTCTTAGAGAAGTTGGACAATGATCATGCAATAAATTATAATCATTTCTGAAGCATAAATCCACAGACATATCTAATACAATGTTAGTTTATTTTTCAGCTGTGTGTTGGAGTGTGTATATATATTTCTGCGTAATATGTTTTATATTATTTTGCTTCAGTGGAAATGTCCTGGCAATGTCCTCACTCTCCCATAGCCAAGTGCTCTCTGAAGCTTGAAAGTGAAAGTTTGTGGTTTATCTACTGTAAATATCACTCTGCCTCCTCCCATATGGGCATTACCTGAATAGATTGCGGGCGAGGGCTTGTTTTCTTTAGCTAACTTGTTAGACATGTAGAGGAACACCTCTTACTCTTAACTCTCTTGCTTTCTCTCGCTCTCTTTCTCTCTCCTTTTTATGTATAATTTCTAATATTTTGCTTTCCTGAAAATTACATTAGTTACACAAGTTTCTTCTTTGGAAATTGTAATTTGAGCTCTTGTTCTCTCTCTCTCTTTTTGGTATTAATTAGATCTACTGCAAAAAATAGACCCATCAAACCGTTCTTGTCTGCAGCTAAAAGACAGCTTTTGTTTGACAATCTCTTCACTTAAAAACTATTTTGTACTGTAATATGGCATTTTATGGTCTGTTTAATTTGTGAAGATACTGGTCTGTGGTATTCTGTTGTGGTCTTGTTCCACTGATGGACAGAGTAGAGACTTGGCTGATGAATTATGTCGTATCTGTAAACCTGCCAAGTGCTGTATATTGTAGGTGTTTTTGAACAAATGGCCAATGACAGTAGGTACAAGGTAGGTGCACCTAATAAACTGACACCTGTTGTGGTATTTGTTGAAAGGTAACCCATTCCAGCACTCAAACACTAAAGATTCAGTGGATCCCTTCTGCTCTTTTTCTTTTATTTTTTTTTCCTATTTTGGCTCAAATTCGGTTTCAAGTCATGTTGTGTCTTGTTTACTTTGATCCTTGAGTATGTTTTCTGAAATGGAATAGGGTCAGGTTCAGCTTGAGAGAATCTGGAATGCTGTAGTGCCTCCTTCATGTGGAAAATGAAAGGCCAGACCAGCCCTGGCATAATCTGAAGACACAGGCTAACTGGATAAATTGTAGCATTTACAGGGGTTGGTTTATTTGATTATTTATGTTGGTTCTGGGTTAAGACCTCAGGTGCAGAAGTGCTTAAGCATAATGTATGCAATTACATTTTTATATATACAAGTTATCTGGCCATTACCAAAACTGTGTGTACACAGTCTGGGGTCACTTTACTTATAAGCAGAACAATATAAATTATACATTAAGTTACTACTTTGTACACACAAGGTTTTGTCTGAAACGTGAATTTGTATGTTTTAATGTATGTCTGTGTGTTTGTTTTCCCTTGTTTGTATGTGGCATATCTGCTATTATTTGTGTTATACTGGTGAGGAGGTTAGATTATTGCTGAAAGCTGTGGTTGATCTATTTAGTAGTGCGAGTATGTCATGGTATTAATATTCTCAGTTGCTGATAGTGATGCTGTAAATTCTAGTGTCAGCGCAGATTTCTGTTTTTGACTTAACATTCAACCATTCTTGTAGTACTTCAGGGTTCAAGTAGCTCAGTAAAACCATTTAAAAACCAGAAAATGGCTCAACAGCTGTTTTTTATCACCAGCTGTTACTGTTCCTGTCACCCAGATGTGACTGCTGACAGCTGAGGGTCAAGCTTCATTCCAGTTAAGACTTCTGACTGCTTCTTAATGTTAGAAAAACAAAAAGTACTGTTGAGATTTAGGGATTTTTGTCAAATTATTTAATTAATTTTTATGTGGTACATAATTGCTCAAGACCAGGTTTGAAGGCCTGAAAATTATAATTAGGGACACAAAAGCACCATAATTTCTTTACACACAATTCTTATGGAGCTTATTGATAGATGAAAAAACTGAGAAAATAACAATTCAGAAATGTTACTTTCATCAGACTTTAACTACATTACTTTATAGTTTCAACCAGTAAGATGGTACACTAATCAAGCAGTATTACACAAAATAAGCCAGAAAATCCTAACATCTTTGGATTATATGGTGAAATAGTTTTATTATTCCAGTCTCAGCTCACACTGACTCCTATGATTAACCATCAGTGTGCTCACCACTGTTTAGGAATGTTGGTACAATGTTTGACAGCTGTAGTGATGTCACTACACATTGTATTAAACACATACAAATGAAGAAGATGTAAGAAGTCATCAGATGTTGGTTCAACTGTTAAATAAATCCAACCCAATACGTCTTACAATTAGTGATGAAATGAAAACTATTTGCAAAAAAGAAATTCAAGACCGAAGCCAAAAGTAGTATTTTTTTTTTTTTTTTTTTTTTTTTTTTAAGAATTTGCTGTTTCTGGATAAATTTTATTTAGTATTTTTATTTTTTAATTTAGCTGAACTAAATGTAAGAAAAACAAAACAACAAACACTATACATATATACACTGTGTGTGTGTGTGTGTGTGTGTGTGTGTGTGTGTGTGTGTGTGTGTGTGTGTGTGTGTGTGTGTATATATATAT
>JBBPCZ010046122.1:0-13072 GCA_037974445.1 Brycinus macrolepidotus
GTGTGTGTGTGTGTGTGTGTGTGTGTGTGTGTGTGTGTGTGTGTGTGTGTGTGTGTGTGTGTGTGTGTAAGTGTGCGTATATGTCAAGGGGGCTCATCTGGTGCCCCCTTGTTTTTTCATAACAGGTTCAAAAGTGCACAAACAGCTGCTCTGTTTATACTGACAAAATACAATCATAAGTTTTACAGCTGTATCAGAGAACAGTGTCCCTCACCGTTAGTGAGGTGCTGGAGCTGCTGTACCATCACCAGGCCACCGGTCCTCACACGGCCGGGAGTCCAGGAGAGCAGAACTGGCCCGATTCTCTTTGGGCGGGTAGGATGGCCCTCACTCCCTCCAGCGTGGCTGTCTGGTAGCTATAATGTGCTGAAGTGGCAGTTAGTGCTCTCCTCCAAGCGTGTTGAGCCATCTAATGTTGTTGTAGTGATGGTTTGAAAAGATGCAGGGGAGCTTCAAGTGTCTAGCCTTCATTCCCCACTTAGTAGTATTGTGTGGATATTGGACTGAATACTGGATTACACAAAGACAAAAAATGATTATACTGAGACACCTGTGTAATGAATGGATACTCAAGTATTCAGTTTTTTTGGACGAGCCTTACCTAAAACATAAAAATCACTAGATCAGGTAAATGATTGCAGACAAAAGAGCTGTTATGTATTGGTTTTATGTGTTCTCCATATTTTTCTCCATATTTTTTGTGGGAATATTTGATGTTTGAATAGGAATAATGACTAAAATCCTCATTCATAATGGAGAAACGGGGCCCTGTACACAAAACGACAGGCCGGGAAGCCCACTGCGCTGATGATGCATGGCCCCCGTATCAGTGCCAGGTCCCTCCTGAGTCTGGAGACACGAGGAGAGCGAGAGAAAGCAAAAGAGCAGGAGGAGAATGTACTGGCTCCGCATGAAAAATTCATACCACTTTTCAAGACAAATGCCATGTCGATTTTGATTTCACTTTAGAATTCCCTGTTGTCTTCTTCTCTGATGTCTGCTGCGGTCTGTCTGCTCCTTCAGCCACTTCTTGCTGCTTGCTGTCATTTTTCATCCAAATCTGTTTTCCCTGTGCTGCCCAGAATATTTTTGAGTCTCCTAATAACTGTTTTAAGAACTGCAGTGTGTATGAATAACCTGGTCCCGCCGTGTTTATAGATGGGATTGTGTGTGTCGGATTGCGGCAGGTGTCCCGGGTGTGCGGCCCGAGCGGTATCAGGAGGGTTTGTCTGTGAAGCACTGCGCTCTGTCTCTGGTGGGCGAACCGATCATGTACCCGGAGATCAACTCCTTCCTGCGTCTGCTGCACCAGCACCACATCTCCAGCTTCCTGGTCACCAACGCCCAGTTCCCGGAGGAGATCAGGTAGTGTAAATGTGTAAATGTGTAAATGTGTTGAGTATAAACTGACTAGAGCTCAAAAATAATAGCCCCTGTTCTGTATACCCTTAGCAAAAAGAGTTGAGTAGAACCGACTGTTTGACTAACGGAACCCTTTTTGTGTCGTATGAAACCTTTTTTTTTTTTTTTTTTTGTTTTGTTTACAGCTATTTTTATTGTTTACAACAATCTTCCCATCGTAGAGAAGAACCATTTTACCAGGCAACAAACCATCTATGTAACTATGTTCAGTTCTTTATAGAACCATAGCTTTTTCTAAAGAACCCTTGAAGAGCATTTATAGGCTTTAGCACTAGAAATTGGGTTTAGCAGGCACTGGAAGGCGAATATTAACTCCACGTGTAAAAGCCTCTAGTATATATTGACCATTATTTCTGGAAAGTAGTGCGCAGTTCTGAGACTGTGAGTCCAAAGGCCTTCGTTGGTGTCCTGTGGATTAATATTGATCATCACTGCTTGGAGAACATGCAGATCATATTTTAGAAGTCAGTCCTGCACATCTGTGTGTACTGGTCGGTCCCGTCACTGCTGAGTTCTGCCTCCTGCTCTCTTTCCGGCTGCAGCGGCCTGGCGGTGCGGTAGAGCGCCTCCTGCAGTGGGCGCTGTGTTGGCACTGTGTTGGCGCTGTGTGTGCTGGAGCTGCAGCGAGTCCTGCTTTAAGCCCTGGCGCCGCCCTGCTCACGCTTTAGAAGCGCGGTTTGGCCTGGAACGCCACTGATAAGCAGTAATCAGCCACAGAATTGCAAATTGCGACGTGTGTGTGTGTAGTGTGTGTGTGTGTGTGTGTGTGTGTAGTGTGTGTGTGTGTAGTGTGTGTAGTGTGTGTAGTGTGTGTGTGTGTAGTGTGTGTAGTGTGTGTAGTGTGTGTAGTGTGAGTGTGTGAGTGTGTGCGTGTGTGAGTGTGTGCGTGTGCGTGTGTGTGTGTGAGTGCGTGTGTGTGTGAGTGTGCTCCCTCTCGTTCTGCGGTTTAATAAATAAATGCGTGTTTCCTCTCCTCTGTTCAGTCAGTTTGAGGATTTCACTCTGTGCTCCGTGTGAAAACCCTTTCAGGGAGAATTCTGATCCATTCAGACGAGATCCTGAAACATCTGTCTGAACCCGACCCGACCCGACCCGACACTGCCAGGTTCAGAATTCACCGTCGGGTTCCCACAGCCTACCTCCCACTTTTAGAAATGTTTATTTCTACCTGCGCTCACTGTCCACCCTCCTGTTCACTTCATCCCTCACGTTTCCTTAAACAGGGAGTAATCTGGCACGCCGGAGTCACACCATCATGAGAAAAATGGGAGGTAACAGCAAATCAAGTACGAATTAGTGTAACCAAGAACACGTTTATGTTTCATGTTTGGCCGCACAGATTTTCCGTGTTATTCTGTTTCCATGTTGTGCTATTATAAGCCAAGGAATAGTGTTTTAGAAATGAGTGAAGGCGAACGACATGCTGTGACTTTCAGCGCGGTGTGAAAGGCTCATCCAGACCGAAAGGTTTGGATTTTGTCTTTTAAAGCAGTGCTTGCTGAATTCGTTCCTTGAAGAGGATTTAAGCTTGTTCCATTGAGCTTGATGAGAGATGAGTTGAACTGCATCATTCATTGTAATAATGCAGCCCTCATATTTTTCTTATGTTTGAGGATAAACAGTCCCAGAAGTGTTTTGTCTGTTTTGGAAGTAATGTGTGCACATTTCAGCCCTTACATTCAGGGTGCTTGTAAAGTCCACACCTGTTCGCACTTGATAGTGGTGTTAAGCAGCGGTTTAGACAGACAGCTGCTACAGTGACAAATAAAACACAGAGTGCCGAATGTTTTCGGTGGATGTCCGGTCTGGACTACATGCTTCTGCTTCTTTCTGCTACTAAACCATCCTGCTACACGAGCAAAATGCAGTTTGGCATCGTCTTGCTGAAATAAGCGTAAGGCCTTCCCTAAAAAAGATGTCATCTGGACAGCAGCTCATGTTGCCCAAAAATCTGTAAATATACAGCATTAATGGCGCCTTCCCAGATGACTGATGCGTTCCTATACCATCATGAACACTGACTTTAATTCGTCAGACCACAGGACAGTTTTCCTTCTTAATCCATCTTAAACAAGCTCAAGCCTGCGGTAACGTTTCTGCATCATGTCAATACATTTAAACATCTTTATATATGGTTTCTACTTCCGTTTTAGAGTTTTAATTTGCATATGTGGGTGCAGAGCCGTCTGAGGGCCTGAAGATCACGCCCATCCAGTGCCAGTTTAGGCCGTGTTCCCTAGCGTGCAGAGATGTCTCTGGATTCTCTGAATCTTATGTTCCCCGTGTCCTAACTCTTCTGAAACATGTTGTCGGCATCGAGGATGGGATGGCAGTAAGGCAGATGCGGTGTGATGCTCTGGGGAATGTCCTGCAGGGAACCGTGGGTTCTTGCATTCATACGGGTGTTCTGTTGGAATGTGCCACCTTCCTAAACAATGTTGCACATTAAGTACAGCAGTTTTCCCGGCAGCGGCCTCTTTCAGTGGAACGTGCCCTGCCACGCTACAAACATTGTTCACGAATGATTTGAGGAACAAAGAGTTCAAGGTGTTTCCGAATCCTCCAGATCTCCGTCGTACTGAACGTCTGTGAGATGTATCTAACCAGTAGCTGCTAACGTCTTGGTGCCAGATACCCCAGCACCCCTTCAGAGGTCTTGTGGGTTCCAGGCTGGTTTGTCAGCAGCAGGGGGAGCTGCGCCGCATGTAGGGGGCGGTTTTAATGTAATGACTGGTCGGTGTAGATTGCTTCTGTCTGAATGCTTTTTAAAGATAAGATAAGATAAGATAATCCTTTATTAGTCCCACAGTGGGAAATTTGCATCGTCACGACAGAAAGTGGACAGAACAAGATAAAAGCAGCAAAAAAATTAAAAACAATAGAATAAAAACTATATCAACAGTACAGTATAAAAAGTACACTATACAAACAATCTAGAAATATACATATGAATGAGTGTATTTAAAAATATAAATGTCTTTATATGTATATGTATATGTAAACTTAGATAAATATATGTATTTATATGTGTATGTATATGTAAACTTAGATAAATATATGTATGTACACAGAGTATATGTATGTATATATGTACAGAGTGGATATGTAAATATAGGTAAGAATGATTGCTCCCAGTTTTGGTCTGAGTTGCTCGTGTGTGCAGATGTTGACTGATGCTGGTCCTGATGTGTGTTCTGTCCTTCAGAAACTTTCTTCCCAAAGGTTTTAAGAGCAAGGGTTTTGGCCAAAACCCAGAGAGAAAACTGACTCAGGTTCTCATGTGTGATTTCTTTTTTACGCTTCACTTTGTGGGGTTTTGCGCGCAGGAGCCTGGTTCCGGTCACCCAGCTCTACGTCAGTGTGGACGCCAGCACTAAAGACAGTCTGAAGAGGATTGACCGGCCGCTCTTCAGAGATTTTTGGCAGCGCTTCCTGGACTGCCTCCGAGCTCTCGGGGAGAAGGTGAGCACCCTGCAGTTCACAAACACGGAAAAATCAATTTACCAACAGCCAACACAACATCTTTATTGATATTTACTTTAACCCAAGACTTTCACAAAATGTTGTATTGGTTTGCTTGGATGTACTAAAAATCTAGTATATTCTAGGGTTTTTCACATTCTGTTTGGTTTTTTAAAATTATTTACATGCTTTTAATGCAACTAATTCAGTTCATAATGCCTTCAGCAGTATCTGCAGTATTCACCCTCCCAGTGTTGTCATGTGGTATTATATTAGGGGTTCATGATTGGACCAGATTTGATGGTAGATGGTGACACGGATGCACAATTCTGAAGAAAAATCACAGAATTAAGATCATGATTCTCACTTAGTCTTCCACATACCAGTGTTACGAACAGTGTGTATATTTACAAAATTCTCAAATAGTTAAATAAACTAATATAGCAAAATTAAATTCTTAAATTGTTACGTTTGCTGTATATAATAGGAGCTCAGATGTCAATATGACAAACATATAAACAAATCTGTAAATAAATGGCTTTTTTTAAAGGTTTTAAAGGTTTTTTAAGGTTTATTTAAGGTATAATTTAAATAAGTAAACTAGAGCTCTCCTAATTTATTACATTAGTAATTAAGTCATTTAATGTTTATATCGATGGTTAATCAAGGCATTATTTGCTATAGGTGCACGGTTTATAGCGTCATTTAATTAATGAAATTTGCATTGCAAACGTAGTGCATTCCAGAAATCCTGCTGGTGTGGGTTTCCTCTCTTTTAGTGATGCTCACAAAATAATCGCTCTCCCTTCTGGAGAATCTGTTATGGAGAATTATGGCTTTGCTCTGATCAGCCACAACATTAAACCCACGGACAGACGAAGTGAACGCTGAGGATCTTGTTTCAGTGGCTCCTGTCAGGGAGTGGCGGAAAGTGAACAGTTTGAGAAGTTGATGTGTTGGAAGCAGGAAGAATGGTGTAGTGTTTGAGTGATTGTGATGCTCGATGACCGGGTGAAATCAGCAGATGTTGAGGGTGGGAGTTCTGGTATGCAGTGGTTAGAACCTACCAAAGAGATCCAAGGAGGGACGAGTCCATGGTCCGTGACTGACCAAGGCTCATTTTTGTGAGTGGGCAGCGAAAGCTAGCCTTTCTGGTAAGCAGAAGATTCACCGAAGATTCACCGAAGATTCACCGAAGATTCACCGAAGATTCCCCGAAGCACAAAGGACGAGTATCTGCTGCTATGTCTGGACTGTAGAAGCCGCAGCAGAGGCCTTGGGAAGTCCATGCCTCGACAGCTCGGCCACTTTGGGGGTACGAGGGGGTTCCACAGGATTAGCCAGGTGGTTTAATGTGTATAATGACCTGTGGGTACCATATTTATCATTTCAGTTGCAAAGTTCAAATTTTAATTTTACTTAAGTAATCATTACAGCCCTACAGTGTGAAAAGTGAAGTAAATGTTGTTAGTTTGACGTCATTTTGAACGTTTTTAACGCTTAACTGGAGAACACCGTGCTGTGCAGCTCCTTCCAGCCCGACTACAGAATCTGAGCTGAAACTGAATCGAGTGACACAGAGTAACAAATCGACATCCTGATTTAATACAGGAATAGAAGGAATACACGGTTTCAGAAAAATTGTTCAAAAAAAAAAAAAAAAATTCTTAGCCTGGAGAAGTTGTGAAATACGGTACTTCACAATTTAATTGATGCTACCCTTGAGGAGGCTTCTTGTCAGTATGAGAAAGAGCCCAGTGCTTTACTCTTTGCAGAATTATTGATATTATTTCATATTTGTTCAAGTCCGGACAAGCATTGTAAATAATAGATGAGACTCGAAGAGAAGGCCGTTTCAAATGTGAGAACCATCTGCACCCGTGCCCTGTGCTCACATTTGAAAGATTTTGTGGTCTTCGGATCCCAGCGTTCTTTTATGAAGTTCTTCAGAAGGTCAGAAGCTCAGCACTGAATGACTGATCTTCAGGAAATAATCAGGTATTTTCCTTCTGCTCTGAAACTTAATAGTTTTTCCTATAATTCCCATCAGGCCGTTGGAGGGAGACTATAAACAGGGAAATGCCGCCCTGCTATTGATTTGTGTTGACACCAAACTGTGAAATTGCTTATGAAGTCATTGATTGATTCTCTTCTTCGGTGGTGTTCTCGTGATCGCAGGGCTGAAGAGAGCCCAGATGTTTGCTGGATCAAGTCGTCTCCACATGTTCAGAGCTGAAGATTTTAGGGCCGTTTGTTCTGTGTCATCACACAAGGCCTGCACAGTAAATCATCTCTGTCATCGTGAATCCACAGCACTGATAGCACAGAGCTGTGCAGCGTGTGGGTTAGTCTCTCACCAGTCACTGAATGTTTTATTGTGTGCCGTGAGTTTCCTGATCAAATCACAGTTGATGGGTGTTAAAAATAATAAAAATAATATAAATAAAAGGGCTGAAGCGCTAATGCATTTTCACCAATTCACCAATGCATTATCAGTGGTTAACTGAAGCTTTTTTGGGGAATTAAAATATGGATCACAGTCGTCTGTGGCTGTATTCCCAGTGCGCCGTTTTGTCCGTGTTGTTCTAGGATACACGGCTCCCTGGGGGTTAGGGTGTTTTGCTGTATTGGTATAGAGAGCAAGGTGAGAACTTGAGGACAAATTAAATTTTAAACAGCTGTCCTGAACATATAAAATAAAGTGTAAAAATAATTTATTACAAGAATTAATAAGCTGTTGGGCTTCAGTTGGGTAAATTCCTCACTGAGTCCAAAGGTTCAGATTTTTGTACAATCATGAAAAGATGGTGTTTCGTGGTTTCCCCAGACATTTACACCGGAATTACTGAGCACCTCGCTCACGCATACACTGTGTAACAGTTCAGCATATTCTAATCGTTCAGTACTTGCAGGTATTGAACAGCATTCCACAGACTGGAGCAAATAAGGGACTCAGTTTAACACTGATTATATTGTGTAAAATACAAAAATGATTTTTCTTTTCCTCAGAATTGCAAGCAGAAAACAAACCTAAATATGGCTTTTTTCCTGCAGATGTTATCAGGGGCGCCTGAACCTCTGCTGTAGAGGCTGAACAGGCGTTTGTAAACTGTTTTATCCTTTGGCACGTTTTTTTTTCCCCCCAAATTGCACAACTTATAATAATTGCAATGCGACTCCAGTATCGTTGGGTCCTGCCTCGCATTCCTCCTGCGGCGCTGAAAGGAAGGTGCACGTGTCTCCATCCTGCAGGCACGCGGGGTATTGTCTGCACGTTCCGAGACGAGAGGTTCTGTAAGAGGAAGGGTTTTGTTCTCTTAGGGCCTTGGATTGACTAGCCTGTAATTTTTTTTCACTTGTGTGCTGCCTTACACTTTCTGTGCCTTAAAATGGCGCGCCTGAAGGTTGAACTGAACGAGCGTGTTTGTGTGAGTGTGGGAGAGTGAGGCTGTGTGAACTGCAGTCGACGGTCCTCTTCACGCTGCTTCAGCTGAAATCGCCAGAAACCAGCAAGAACTTCAGATAGGATCTGTTTGGTGTCTCACAGTCGGATGCGCCAGCGGGTCACCTGGGGTGTGGAAAGTTCAGGAGATATGAACCGATATGGCCTCACACGGCTACTAATCCCTCCGTACACAAGTTTCTTTCATTTCACCAAACGTGTTCACGTCTGCTCTCTACATCCTGGACGAGTCCCGTCTGGATATTTTTAGAAAGCGGTATGACCTGTGAAAAGTACTGAAAAGTATGACCTGTGAAAAGTACTGAAAAGTATGACCAGTGATGTCATTGTTTCTGCATCAGGAAGAGGGACCCCCTGCAGCTCTGCAGCATTAAATACTTCCACCCGCTGCTCGCGCCGTCGTGCTTCGGGAGCGTGTTTATATGTGGAGGGTTTTTCTTGTTTTTTATGATTGCGTGTAGTGACATACATTTTCAGAGTTAGAAGAAACGTTGTGTTGTTGCTACCATAAATACAGGTAATCTAAAGTTATATTTTAAAATGATCCTGAGACAGTCCACAGAGAATTGCACCCTGGTGTCCAGATTATTAGTGCAAAGCTTTCAGTGTATTTCAGGCCGTTTTCAGCTGAGATGAACATTTTGTGACTGTATTAAGCTTTTTGGCGTATGAAGCTGTTTAGAACACATGTTTCAGAAGGTCCTGGTTATAGGTAACCCTTGCTTTTTTTAAACTTCTTCCTAAGTCCTTCAGCAAAATCAGATGAATCCTCCCTGCACTTGCTTTCATAGTCAACGTCGTCAGAGTGAAGATGTTTTTTAATTTTGAAATGTCAGTCCTTAGCAGATTGAGGATTCTGAAGTGTTTACTCCGGGGACGTGAGAACCCAGTAGCTCTTTGCGTTGTTTTAGTTAAAGTGTAGGCGTGTCTGTGCAGATATGGCCATGTCCTCACCAGAACGAAGTAGCACAAAGGAACGTTTGGAGATGTAGGGATGATGTGTTGTAGTGTGTGGAATGAAAATGTCGATATTTCAGCAGTTTCTCTGTTCCAGTAAAAGGGTGCCAAACGTTGTTTCAGGTCTGGACTTGTCATTGACAGTATCTGGCTCGCTGTGAAGATTAGACCCCCAGATTGCGATGTCGACTGATGCCGCTGACGGAGTTAAACGGTGCCGTTCAGTGCAACAGGAACCAGCTCAGCTAGACTGACAGTTCCTTCTGTATTACTCTCTGATGTCCTCTGCCTCGAAAAACAAACAGGATTATACCTCACACCGCGGCTCCGGGGCAGGAGGTGACTGAGGCACTGCTGTGGTTTGATTTTCGTGTGCTTTATGACTATCATGGACACCCTAACCCTAACCCTGTAGCCAAACTGGTTTTCTGCTGTTTGTTTGTTGCGCTACGTATTTGTGCCATAATGGTTATGATAAATATTCTTAGGTTACAATAAAAATACTTTAGGAGTTTCAGCCAGTGTAGCAGTCGGACTGGTTTCCTTCCCAGTTCTAGTGTGAGCTCCTTTGATATTTTTTTCTTTAAAATGTACTAAAGGAGTCTGCTGCATCATAAATACAATGACGTGATTGTCTCTTGTTCACTAATAAAGCACATTGTTTGGGATTCCTTTTTAAACCATCGTTTTGTGCCTGTTGTGTTCTTCAGGCACGTTATCTTTTGCTCAGACGCCATTCACTGCAGTTCTGAGTCCAAACCTGCTGGGAGGGAGGTTTCAGCTCCTGTTTCTGTCTGAGGAGTCTTGACTGGGAGAGAGTGGGAGTGACCCATATCCAGGTTTCTGAAGCTCTGGGATCAGGCGGCGCGCGGCTGGCAGAGCCACAAGCCTCTCTATCGGAACAGCACAGCCACCCTTATCTCTCGTCGCCTAATTCAATTACCTTTATTAGCACATTCCTCGAAAGCGGCCAGCCGGCATGAGCCACTCTCCCTGTCTGCCTTAATGGTCTTGAAAAAGAGCTTGGCTGTAAAACCAGTGGGAGGAAACTCTTAACACCAGTAATCTGCACCTCTTATGCAACAACAGAATTTTCGTTACACCAGTTACATCGTGTCTGTGCTTGGAATGTTAAGTAGTACTGTAGCCGGATTCATGTCCATCGTTAAAAGGGACAGGGCAGAACTTCTTTGTCAGGGTCTTGACGGTTCTCTGTGTGCAGAATTACTGAATGCCTGGATCCTCGGTGAGTGTGGTGTAGATATGAGTGAGAGAGATTTTTCTTCCTCTGCTCCTCTGGGACAGTGCGCCTCGTTAAGATACCCTGCTAACCCTCCAGAGACGTGTCGGTCTAGTCTCAGAAATGTTTACATTTTGTCTTTTTTTGCATATCCTTCCCTCCTGGGCTTGAGTAACCTGAATATATATTTGAATGAATGAAGTGCAGTAATTTGGCAGAAGATGTGTGGAGACGTTAACTGAGTTAAAGTGAAAGGATTATTTGTTTTATTAGTTATTTGTTAACTTTTGGCATGTGTTTATTTGGTATAATCACACTAGTAAAGATCACTCGACTGGTGTTTTTTCCTGTTAATGTGATCTGTCTGAGTTGCACTTTGCCCATTGCGGTATGTCGTAGCGTTATTTGTCTGTTAGAGAAGCGCTCCATGCTGCGCTGTTGATTATGCGGTCTTAAAAGCAGAAAATGAGAGGGTTGTGGCTGAGAAAAGACAAAACAAATCGTCCGGCTGTGCCTTGAAGTGCTCTCAGACGCTGCACACACTGAGCATGCCTCCGCTCTCGGTAGCTCTGGAATAAGTTGCAGATCTTCTCCCAGCTCAACTCCCAGGCCTGGTGTTTAGCTCACTGGTTTCTTTTAGCCTTTTACACCGCACATCTTTAGACCAGCGTTACCAGCCTGGGCTCGTACTCGAGTTTATGTGTCGGTTTAACTTTTCTGATTGGCTTTGGTTGGATTAAGGTGAAATTATTTGATGTTTTTAGCCAAACTATTGCTTTTCCTTTTTTAATGGTCTGTGAATTTGCAGTGGGTGTAGTGTGAATCCAAATGGCGTGGCTAATCCCTCCCGGTCCTCTTCTCCCCAGCCCGGTCCTCTTCTCGCCAGCCCGGTCCTCTTCTCGCCAGCCCGGTCCTCTTCTCCTCGGCCCGGTTCTCTTCTCCTCGGCCCGGCCCTCTTCTCCTCGGCCCGGCCCTCTTCTCCTCGGCCCGGCCCTCTTCTCCCCGGCCCGGTCCTCTTCTCCCCGGCCCGGTCCTCTTCTCCCCGGCCCGGCCCTCTTCTCCACAGCCCGGTCCTCTTCTCCACAGCCCGGTCCACTTCTCCTCAGCCCGGTCCTCTTCTCCCCAGCCCGGTCCTCTTCTCATCAGAGAATCTCTGCATTCTTATTTGGGTTCCATTAGCAGAGCCGTCCGCATTGACACGTCTCTGTTTTATGATCCATTCGTTTTCAGCGAATAGTTCTGGCCTGATGTGCCTGGTTACTGCAGTCTGTTTCAAAGCTGCTTTGTTTTCAGTGCCGTGGCCAGTTTAGGAACTCCAGCAGCACCGACGCTCTGAGATGGAAGTGAAGGGAATTTATTTGGTCATTACCCACCGGCATCTCCCGTCAAAGTCACTGTCACTTGGTTTTCGCACAGTATTTGAAAACGGCAAAACAAGGACAGCATCAAGCTGTCTGCTGCCACATCTTTCTGTGCAGCTTCGGTTGCTTACATAATCTTTGTAATATTAAGGATAAAAATACTAAATTGACTCTAGTCGGTCAGCCAAGGCTTTGGGTGTCTGAAATGTTCTTACTTAGTTTTGCAACTGCAGCAGCATCATTACCTAACAAATTTAAGCTAATGTGATCTAACAGGAAATACCTCAAACCATGACAAATAATCTCAGAAGCGCAGTCAGTGTGTGTGTTTAGTTAAGGTTATAGCTTGTCTGTTGGTTCCCCCTGTGTTTATATTGGAGGGTTTTACTGGGGAGGGTCTTGGCTCTAGTGATGCAGCTCTCATAAAGTGTCAGAAACCAAATCAAGTCAATCGAGTCACGTGCTGCAGCGATTTGGTGATTTGGACAGTTTGCACAGTGATAACTGATGTGGTGTAAGTTTACATTACGTTTTAGCCACATTAGCCTTGTAGGGCATTAGCTCCAGTGCAAAAATAAACAAACACCAAGTATGTCTCTTCCAAATCAGGCACCAAACGTGCCTCGACTGATTGGCCCCGAATGGGGGGAAAATTATATCCATCCAATTTTGTTGCAGATATTTCCAGGATCTGGACGGGTTGAGTAGTAAATGGGGAATGGGCCGGGTTGGAATATTTAGGCACGTCTACAGTGTGCTGGAAGGGAGGGGAGCTCTCTTTCCCGTCTTAATTGTAGAAACATAATACAGAATGTAAAGGTAGGAAGGAAGAAGGAAGCATTGCTGTTCCTTCAGAAGAGCCTTGCATGCTTGAGTGGTGTCAGGTTTTTTTTTTTTTTTTTTAAGTTCGGATACAGTGGAGCCTTACTTCCATACTAAGTGTGTCCTTGCCCCATCGTTTCCGCCTGGACGAGCCGGGGACCGGATCACGCCGGGTACACGATTTGAATCCCTTTCACACGCACGTTCTTCTTGACTTTTAAAAGGAAACTTTTGCTTTGTACGTTGCAAGTACAATATTTTATTTCTTTCTCTCTCTCTCTCTCTCTCTCTCTCTCTCTCTCTCTCTCTCTCTCTCTCTCTCTATCTCTCTCTCTCTCTATCTCT
>JBBPCZ010046142.1:0-13072 GCA_037974445.1 Brycinus macrolepidotus
TGTGTAGGCTTCCTCTGCTGCATCACTTTTCAGCAGCCTGTAGACAGAAGAACAATGCAGATTAATAGCTGTACAATGAGAAAAAATTGTTTCTGCTGCAGAGAGGTGATGTCGTCACTGTGTAACCGTAGGGTGTATCAGTTACAGCACTCTATATTCCTTCATCATTGACTGTAACTGGATCTAATGGTCTATGATAATCTGCATATCAGTCAAAGGCAACTCTGTACAATGCACTGTAACAAAAAAAAAACTAAACTAAACAAAGAACCTGGGTGTTTACTGTTTGTTACTCATTATATAGCACCCAATGGTCGCTGTTGTAGATTACTGCAGTCCTAGGGCTGCAACTGTGTACAGAGATTGGAAACATGGTTGATCATTAATGTTAATTTGATTTATAAACCATCCAAAAAAAATCCTAAGTCCTTTCTACCAGTGCCTTGTTCATGAATTTCAGTCACACTAAGAACATATACACACAAATGAGCAAACTGATTCTACAGATGCAGCACTGATGGTGGATCAGACCACTAACTGAAAGTATGGTCAAAACTAACAGGTATTTTTGTATTGCCTGCAGTTACCATTCCAATATCAGCTGTAAATTTTAACAAGAAGATCCAGCCAAAGCAGATTAGTTAATTTTTAGGACATCTGTATTTTTGGTTAGTTTGACAAGTTTAACTAAGCGGACTAAAGTAATTTTACCTCATTTAATTTGCTATAGATTTGTTAAACATTTGTACTTGGTCATGATGTTTAGTGATAATGATAAATTAATTGCTTTATTCATAGTTCGAGAACAGAGTTCTAACCTGCGCAAGTCTCGTTGCGTCTAGGTGTCACGTGCAGGTTGGTTTTTTGTTTGAGCCCGGTGCCTGGCAACCCACCTGTTCCTGATGAGCTCCCTAGCTCGCTCCTGATCTTGGTTGCTAGGCACCAGTTAAGTGGCTCACCTGTCTTTCGTCTGTTTCAGTGTTAAGCCTTATTTAGTCTTTATCAGTGCTGTGTGTTCATTGGTTGTCCGTGTTGAGCCCCTTGTGTGTCTTTAGATAAAAGCCGGCCGATCCAGAAGGCTGGCATGCTGTCACCATCATCTAACCCTCTCTATCTCCTCAGAGTGTCCTCATGCCAGGCCTAGTGCATTCCTGTGAGAGTGCAGAGCGAGTCTCTCTCCTTCTCTGCTCAAGACTCTGCTGTCCTATCAGGCTTGTGCTACGTGTGGCAGACGGACCATGGACGTAGCGCTGAGAGCCCAGGACGAGACTGGGCATTTCTAGGTTCTCACATGGTAGACTGTGATTCTCTCATTCTCTGTCTCTGTGTCTCTCTCTTTGTGTCTCTGTCTCTGTTCCCACAGAAGTGACTAGCTGTAAGCTGGTAACCCCCTTCGTGGTTGCTGGGTGTCGCGGAGCTTCCATTCTACTGAGCTCCAGGAAGGAGTCTCTAAATGCATCAGGTCCAACTCAGCGTCTATGACGTCTTCGATAGACCGGCTGAGCATGACCCTTATCCCCTGCCCGGCTACGAGTGGAAAGCCCTCTGTGCTTCTGTTTGTGGACTACTTCTGTTTGTGGCTCTCTGAGCTCACTCTCTGTGCTGCATTCCTATTAAAATCCTTTGTTTCTGAAGCTTCCTGCATCTGCTTCCTCCTTACCCGAGTCGGACATGACAGCTCTTTTGATTATACACTTTATATTTACTTTTTTGTGAATGTAGTATTTTACATTTATGCAGTAAACGTAAAAGTATTTATCTGAAATACTAGTTGTAATGGTCCCCCTGTCCTTTCCCTGTTTTTTTTGTTATGTTCTGTCTTCTTGCTGTTTCCTGGTCTGTTGTTGTTTACATTTTCTATGTACCCTTGTTTGTGTCAATTCCATGCGAGTTTGTTTGGCCCCTCCTTAGCCCTGTTATCTCTTTCACCTGTGTCTAGTTCCTGTCTCTGCCCCTGCCCAGGTGTTCTCATTTCCTTAGCTAGTATAAATACCCCTGAGTTTCAGTCTGTGTTGGTGGGTTCTTTGTAAAATTTCTTGTCACTTTACTCTTTGTAAAACTCGCTTTTATACTGCTGTTACAGTAATTTGTAATTGTGCCGGTTTTCTCGAGGCTTTGTTTAACCTGTTTATTTTCCCCAATTTTTCTGTTGTTCTCCTGTTCTTGTTGGACCATGTTATGGTTTTGTACTTTCTCGTGTTTTCATGTACCCCGGACCCCTTGTTTTTGTTTGTGTTTTGGTTACTTGTTCTTTGGTATTAAACCTTTTGGATCCTGTGATTACATCCTGCTTGCCCTCCATTACCCACTAAACGTTAAACAGCTATCTGACCACAGTGTACTTGCTGTACCAAATTCCAGACTAAAGACAAAAGGTGATAAAGCCTTATCTATGATGGTTCCTAGACAAGAACAGCTTCTGTCCAAGTAGTAGGGCAGCTCATTCTTTAGCCATTTTAAAATCTTGTTTAAAAGCACATTTTTGATTTTATAGATGCTCTTTGTTTTCTGTAGGATCCTTGAGGTAGCAAATATGTGTTTGTTTTCCTTTTGTTTTTATATATGATTTTCATCATTGTTACATTTATCTATTGTTATCTTTATCTTTTAATTAAATATTTTAATATTTAATTGTTTTAATTTGTTTTTCTTTTTTCCTTTTATTTAAATGTTTGAATATTTGAATGTTTTGTAGTTTTTATCTTTTCCTTGCATAATTTTTTTTTGATTATTTGATTGTTTCATAGTTTTTGAACTTTTTTATTTAAATGTTTGAGTATTTTGTTTTAATTGTAATCTTATCCTTTTATCGGAATGTTTGAATATGTTAATGTCTTACTGTTTTTATCTTTTCATTTTTGACTGTTTGAATGTTTAAGTTTTTCTTTTATTTAAATGTTTGAAAGTTTCCCAGTTTTTATTTTTACCTTTTTATGTATTTTTTCTGTAGTGCCATTTTTAAATTGCATCTCTTACTCTGTTTCCAACTACTTTCATATTTTCTTTTTGAACATTTCCTTTTTCATGTATTTTATCATGATGTAAATGTGACGGGAATGTGTGCTTGCACCTCATTCTTGGATGGGTATACACCCAATGTGACAGTAAACACTAAGTGCGATCTGACTAAAGGCACTATCATTATTTGTTGATGAAAAATACACATTATTTGCATGTTACAACTGATCCTGCCTTTGTGCGATCTTTGTAGTCACTTTCAGGTGAATAGTTCACAAATTATATTGGCTTAAAATTATGCTTTCATTTTATATTGTAGCAGAGATATGTTGTTTATGATCAGTCTTGCCCATTCTACCTTTTTAGTTTTGTGCATTTCTTCTGGCTATTTTTTAGTTGTTTGTTGTTAGTATCGCTTTAAGTTTTTGTGTGTATATAAAAATGTCACTACCACTCCCTGTTATTTCCAAAAACACAGAGATTGGGATTAGGCTCCTAGTATTAGCCATTCAGTAATATTCAAGTACTCAGATCGAATGGGAGATGGGATAAAAACTTCCCCAATTAAGTTCTAAGATTGTTCAGGTCATTTTGAACATTAAAGTGATTCAGAAAGGTTTGCCAACAAAAACTAGCCAGCTGACAGCAGTCCTGTATTCAAAAATCACCAACGAAGGGCTAGAGCAGAGGTCCCCAACCACCGGGCCATGGACCAGGATCGGTCCGTGAGTAATTTGGTACCGGGCCGCACAGAAAGACAGAATAAAAAATATTTTATTGATTATCAGAGTCTGAAAGATCTTTTATTTTGAAAAAATGCCCGTCTCGTGATACGGTACATGAAAAATTTAGCCCACAAGCTAGCAAAAAGGAGTAAAAAACAAACGTCTTTGGGGACCTTCTTCGTATTTTTACACACTTTGTTTTTAGTTGTATCTATACCGGTCCATGAAAATACTGTTTTACATGAAACTGGTCCGTGGCGCAAAAAAGGTTGGGGACCGCTGGGCTAGAGGATGACTAAATAATAGATGATAAAGTTAAACACCTTGTAGGGATTCTGCAGTCTATACATTTTCAACAATGGCTCCTTTACATGATGTAAACCATTATATTACTCTGTACTGTTCCAAACCATTCCCTTATTTAGCCAATACAGATTATCACCATGTATACAGCGTGTATGACCTAAAAGTGACAATGCAACCAATGTAATCAAATAATTCTCATTCAGTAGTTTAATTCAATTAAATAATTACAAGAATAAAGAGAAATGGTCAGAATTTTCAAAATATATGAACAATAAGAATTATTATTGAGTGAATCAATATTCGCTCATTTCTTACCTTAGTGTTCTTTCCAAACTCAAAAATAAGTTAATTAGTTGTCCCATTCCTGTATTTCCAGGGCTGTTCCCTCGTAGATCCAGGTGAGTCAACTGAGATGAGGGGTTTGAATTCAGAGCTGAAGCCAGAGCAGCATATCCTTTCTCTGTTATACCGCAATCTGATAGACTTGAAATAATATTTGCTATTACTTTACTAACAAAGCATGTTTAACATTTAAAACGTCCAGTGTGATCTAAAATGTATATGCTGCTTTAAAAATGCATTTTCTGAAATCACAATGTTGAAACAAATGGAACTCACCCCAGTCTCTGCAGTTTACAGCACTGATCTTTCAGTAAAGAGCAAAGTTGCTTCACTCCAGAGTTTCCTAGTTTATTCTCACTCAGATCCAGCTCTATCAGGTGTGAAGGATTTGAACTGAGAGCTGGTAACAGAGCTGCAAAGCATGTCTCTGTAATACTGCACTTATTCAGCCTGAAGACAAAAACAGAGGAGAAAAACAAGGATCCTTAAAACACTTTGTCTTTTTTTAGTCTTTAGTCTTAAAATCTCAAAATAGACTTGAAAAAATTAAAGTCATAAAATGTCTAAAGCCGTGTTATTCTTCACTGTCCTAGGTATTAAATTTAGTGATGTCCAGGCATATTTTAATGAATCAGATATTGCCTAAAATAAAACCTTGAAAATCCCCTTGTTTTCAAAAGATGACAAAGACACCATCTACAACTTGGAACTTCAAGCTGAAAAATGAAAACAATATCTACACCTTTTGTGTCAACAGGTGCACAGAATATATGAGCATGTGGCTATTCTAGTCTGTGTTTTAACACTTGTTAAGAGTGACGATGTTAAAACCATGAAAAAATAGACTCCTGCCTTGTATCATCTATGAAAACAAAAAGCTTGGATTAGACTCTTAGTATCAGCCATTACTCCATATTAAAGAACCTAAATGGGAGATGAAATAGAAACATTGCTAATTTATGATTGATAAAGTACATTACAGTAATTCAGAAAGGTTTGCCAAAAAACTAGCCAGGTGACAGCAGTCCTGTATTCATAAATCACCAATGAAGGGATGGTAAAACTAATAAGTCAAACGCCCTGTAAGGATTCAGCAGTATCAAAGCATATATATATTTTTACCTTTTCAGCAGATTACTTTTTGTAAAACAGACATTAAGGTGTGTACGTATTGTTTGTGTAAATGGTATTTTTCTTATGTGAAAAAATATGTGAATAAGCACTGCATCTAAATAAAAACTCAAACCATCATTATTTGTGTGTATAATCTCACACAAATAGCATTACAGTAGCGCAAAAGGTACCAATCTTTTGTGACAGATTAACCATGGATATTACAATGTTAACTTTACATTTTTATTTTTGGATTATACTCGAAATACATTACTCACTTAAGTTTCTTAGGTCTGCAGTGAGAGTCCTCCAGCAGAGCAGAGAGCTGCTTAATTTCTGAGTCTCCTTGTATTTTCCCACTCAGATCTAGCAGATCTGTCAGCAGTAAGGGGTTTGTTCCCAGAACTTTAGTCAGAAAATCACAGGCTTCCTCTGCAGCAGAACCTTTCAACAGGCTACAGAATGAGGACAAATACACTCATATTATTCATCTTAGAAGTGTATGTATGTTCTACCTACTGTATCTCAGCCAATCTCAAATATGTTCCTGTCCCTGTTCTCAAAAAGCCATTTCTGAATCCTAATTATTTAAATAGAGGCCATTTGCTGATGTCATTTCAGCGGCAGTTTAAACTCACCTGGAAGAGCATAATCTAATATTTGCAATAAAGTTTCTCC
Organism: Brycinus macrolepidotus; assembly: GCA_037974445.1. NCBI lineage: Eukaryota > Metazoa > Chordata > Actinopteri > Characiformes > Alestidae > Brycinus > Brycinus macrolepidotus. The sequence continues at coordinate 6,123 of JBBPCZ010046142.1, forward strand.
CTGATACTACATAGTACATTTCCACTGTTCCTCTAGTCATTGCATAAAATGTCTATATATGTGTCTCATTATCATGTCTTAATATGCAACACTTCTAAAGAGTAAAATGATAAATTTTAAGAGCTAGGTCTGTAAATAAAGAAGTACAATCCTTACCATAAAAAACCCTCAAAATTATTTATTTATTTTGTATGCAAATAATTCACGGCATTGACAAATGCATTCACATTAATTATAAAATTAAAACCTATAAAATGTGGGTGGAAAGGTTTACCAATCTGATGCTAGATATCTTGTCAAAGTAAACTTTATATTAATAAAATGTTCTTAAAAATATTCTAAGCATTTGTAAACACAGGTTGTGAGTTTGAAATTTGTCAGCTTAAAACACCCGCATTTCCTAAAATATATACCTCAGTGTCTTTGGACTGTTTTCTAAATCAGTGAGCTTCTTCACTCCTGTGTCTCCAGGATCATTCCCTCTGAGGTCCTGCTCCACCATCTGTAATGAGGGGTTTGATTTCAGAGCTGAAGCCAGATCAGCATATCCCTGCTCTGTTATACTGCAGAATGAAAGCCTAAGAAAAGAAGAATGTAATCATTAAAAACATACATTCAAACACTCTATTGAGCTTTCCATGGATTCTTAATGGTAATGTAATATTAATAAATACTAACTTTAGATTTTCAAGTTCACAGTTTGGATTCTTTAGTAGATCACATATTTTACTGACAGAGTTTCCTAGTTGATTCTCACTCAGATCCAGCTCTCTCAGGTGTGATGGGTTTGAACAGAGAGCTGATGATAGTAAAGCACAGCCTTTCTCTGAAATACTGCACTCATTCAGCCTGAAAACAAAAGCAGAGCAGAAAAAACAGGTTATTGTGGATCATTGAAAGTTTTAAAACAGACTTAAAAAATTCAAGGTCATAAAATGTCTAAAATTGCGTTATTCTTTACTGCCATAAGTATTAAATTTTATTTCACTACACTAAAGTTTTAAATAATTTAAGAATATAATAAAATTGTAAAGGCAAATTCAAACCCAATGTTCTATTAAATATTACAATAATAAAATTGTATATGGCATATACATATACATAAATATATATACATGCATATATACATATATATGTCTGTATATATATTTATGTATATGCATGTGCAGTTCCACAGTCTTGGGATTCAGTGCCACGCCCACACATCAGTGCTACCATGGGACACTCACAGCTGTAGAAGCTTCAAGGGAGCATATTTTCCACAGGGTAGCATAAATTGTCAGAACAGCCTGCTTCACGGTAGCATTTCTCAGAGTTAGAACCTGACTGTATAAACTGTCTCTGTGCACCTCTAAAGATCTATCTATCTATCTATCTAGGCTCTTCTCATTTGAACAAAATATATTTTTCTCCGATTATGCATATTATTTGCCTATTTCATTATAAGTGTTATAAACTGACTAAAACTGTATGAACTGCATAAACATCAAGGTAGCATTTTTTGACAAGGCGGCGTAATTCATCAGAACACCAGTGCTTGTATGTACATTGTCTTAAACTGCACCATATAGATGGACTTAGTTCTATGATTATTCTTGCTGAAGCATTTTTTTCCCTCAGCATATTTGGTCATATTTTTTTATTCCTATGACCATTACTACACATTAACAGTGTAAAAACAATAAAAGAAACGTTGAAAGTCTGTAATGTTGATTATTCATTCACTGATACGCCAAACTTCATTTACATTTTTAAATACATTTACAGCAAAAATGTGTGCAATTAATCAGAGAGCTTGTAATTACTTAGGTTAAATTTTGTAATTGCGTGACACCCCTAGAACTAATACTAACACCCACAATGTGCTACAACATGCTACTAAACAAATTTATAAACTCTTACTTAAGTTTGTGAGGTCTGCAGTGTGAGTCCTTCAGTAGATCAGAGAGCTGTTTCATTTTTGAATCTCCTTGTATTTTCCCACTCAGATCCAGGTCTGTCAGCAGTAAAGGGTTTGTTCCCAGAACTTTAGTCAGAAAAGCACAGAGTTTCTCTGCAGCAACACCACTCAACAGCCTGTAGAGAAATGAAATTAACTTTACTTATGGAAATGTTTTTGTATCAGAAGAATCTTTTGTATCTGTTCTATCAAAACTGTTGTGTCTAAAGGTAAAAATAGCTCACCTGAGTGTTTTCAGTTTACTGTCACCACTGTTTTGTAAATCAGTGAGCTTCTTCACTCCTGTGTCTCCAGGATTGTTCCCTCTGAGATCCAGCTCTGTCAGGTGTGATGAAGGGTTTGACTGCAGAGCTGCAGCCAGAGCACCATATCCTCCCTCTTTAATATTACAGTGATGGAGTCTGGAAATGGAATGATGAAATAAGAAAACACAATGAATCAGTACATTTTTTTGAATTTTTCAAACACATAAATAACAAGGTTTAAAGATTAACATTCTGTAATAAAGATAAATGTGAAATTGGTGGCATAAAAAATACGCATTTTTTAAACTCTACATAATAATATCAATAATCAAAACTGACTGAAAATAGAAATGACTGGTGCTACTAAACTGCCATCAGTCCCATTATACCTTTAGATAAATTAAAAACCTGCTGCACTTAGAGATATAAAATAAATCCTTTTATGAAATTTTACTTACTTCAGTTTCTCCAGTTTACAGTCAGGTTTCCTCAGTAGATTGCTGAGCTCCATCAGAGCAGATTCGTCCAGTTTATTCTCATTTAGATCCAGTTCTCTCAGGTGTGAGGGGTTTGAAGCCAGAGCAGAAATCAGAGCAGCACAGCCTTCACCTGTTATACTGCCTGTTTTATAGAGACTGCAGAGGAACAGAAACACATACAGAGAGAGACAGACAGACAGAGAAAGAGGCAGAGAGAGAGACAGACAGACAGAGAGAGAGAGAGAGAGAGAGAGAGAGAGAGAGACAAGGGGGAAGAGAAGGAGAAAGTGTAATTTTTAGTTATTTTCTGTTTAACATACAACTCATATAACTCAAATGCTAAACACTACATTTACAAAGCTATAAGGATGGCAGTAAAGAAAAAATAGATGCAGGAGAAACAATGATGCAGGTATAATAAAACAGCACCAGATTTGAGAACACACACCACAGACAAAGTCACACAGCGATGATACACTCAGATTTTATACTGATAGCAACATAGTAAACAAAATGCATGACAAATCTATACACAAAATAAATATTATAGGTCTAAATTTATTTAATACATCCATCTGCTTACGTAAGTTTCTCTGGTCTGCAGTGTGAATCTTCTAGTAGAGCAGACAGATGCTGCACCGGGATGTCTGTTGGTTTTATTTTGCTCAGATCCAGCTCCATCTGCAGTAAGGGGTCTTCTTGCAGAATTTGATTAAGACATCTGTAGGCTTCCTCAGCATCATCACTTTTCAGCAGCCTGTAACGAGAAGATGCAGCAACATTAATGGCAGAGTGTCATCAATTTGTGAAAGGACATTTCTGTTATAGCAGTTCATTAACTCTATTACACTAAAACTAGATCTAAGTTTGTTTAATTAGCATTTACAGTATATCAGCACATTTACTATAAGCACACTGAGCTAAATATTGCTTATTTAATAAAATAACAGAACATGAGAGGGAGTGCATTACCTCCAATTACATCACAAATTTGGTCACAGCCACAAGCCGAAAGTGAGCACTACAGATCATCATTCAAATTAAATCAAAATAAAGCAACCTGTATTCCATTTATTTATAGTTACATCCAGTTTGTTAAGTGTCATGTTAGTTGTTCTGCTGTCAATGATACCCACTGAAAAGTTTACATAGGAACTATGACAGGTTAAGAATCTGACTATACTGGATGCAGTGTGAAATATTATCTTATAAAAGGTGTTTTCTGTTTTGTAAATGATAAAAAGAAAGTTCATAATGCTAAACTGCAGTATAAACTGAGCTGCAGCTTAGCAGCTGGTACTCAATGGAATGATTATTTTTGATATCAGTATGGAAAGAAAACTTCTTAGCCAGACTGTGACAATGGAACCAACTTTTGAATAAAATACACTTCTAATTCATAAGTTCATTTCGACTGGATCTTTGAATTTCACAGATGAGCGGATGTAAATGAATATGTTGTTAATATGGATATTAAAGAAAGAGTAATTTCTTACCTCAGGGTTTTCTTTGAATCCACAAACACCTCAGTGAGTTCCTTCACTCCTGTGTCTCCAGGATTATTTCCTCTGAGATCCAGCTCTATCAGATGTGATGAGGGGTTTGATTTCAGAGCTTTGGCCAGAGCAGCATAACCTTCCTTTGTGACATTGCACAATGAGAGCCTAAAGAGCGAACATATGTTGAGCTTCTCTAAAACATGGGCAAGTTCCTGGATAGTTAAATGTTAAATGTGAAACACACAAATACCCACCCACCCACTCACCCAAACACACACAAAAACACTGAATTGCCAAAAGTATGTGATCACCCCTCCTAATGACTCAGCCACACCCACTGATAAAATGTGTAGAAAAATCAAGAGCACAGTCCTGAAGACATACACTGGCAGTAGAACTGGTCGTACTGAAGAGCTCAGTGACTTTTAACATGGCACAGGTCACAGGATGCCACTTTTGCCACAAGTCAGTTTTTGAAGTGCCCTGTTAGATCTGACCATCCAAATGTAGGTGCTAGTTCTGTTCAATGGAGGCATCGAGGAACAACCACAGCTCAGAAATGAAGCTGTATACCACTCAAACAAACAGAGCAGGGCCACAGAGTGCTTAAAACTGGTCTCGTCTGTTGCATCACTAACTGCCTTTTTCTAACTGAGATTGAGAAAGAGAGAGTATTTCCACAGTTCATGAGTCACATGAGTCATATGGCAGACTGGCAACAAAAGCACCATTTTAAAGCAAGAAATTTAACATAATAATGTACATGGTTTTGGAATGGAATGTGATAGTCAAGTGTTCACATACTTTTGGCCATGTAGAGTATATATATGTTTGATCCCATCACTACCAATATGTTCATGCAACTAGTGTTTTTAAAGGAGAAATAACTAGAACTTGCCCCAATTTCTGCAGTTCACATTGTGGATTTTTCAGTAGAGTGCAAAGTTGGTTCACTCCAGAGTTTCCTACTTTACTCTCACTCAGATCCAGGTCTCTAAGGTGTGAAAGATTTGAATAGAGAGCTGATGATAGAGCAGCACAGCCTTTCTCTGTAATACTGCACTTAGTCAGCCTGAAAAAAGAGAGCAGTGTGAGAGAATAGATTAATCAACAAGACAAATAATATTTTTTTTTCTCATTTCTTGGTTGGTATGACAAAAGCAATTGTTCAAAATTAGTAAAAAGGACAAAATGTTTAATAAAATCCAGTATAATTCTTCAAAAAAGAAATCACAAATGAAAAATAAATAAATAATAAATCACATTACGCACATAAGTTTCTTAGGTCTGCAGTGTGAATCCTTCAGTAGAGCAGAGAGCTGCTCCATTTCTGAGTCTCCTTGTATTTTCTCACTCAGATCCAGCAGGTCTGTCAGCAGTAAGGGGTTTGTTCCCAGAATGTTAGTCAGAGAATCACACGCTTTCTCTGCAGCAGAAGTTTTCAACAGCCTGCAGAATAAGCAAAAATAAACTCATATTACTCATTTTAGAAGTGTATATATTGCTACCTGCTGCATCTCAGCCAATCTCTAAAATATTGTTGTTTCCCCTGTTCTCAAAAAGCCATTTCTGGATCCTAACAGTTTAAATACAGACCATTTGATGATGTAATTTCAGCTGCAGTTTAAACTCACCTGGAAGAGCATAATCTAATATTTGCAATAAAGTTTCTCCCTGATACTACATAGTACATTTCCACTGTTCCTCTAGTCATTGCATAAAATGTCTATTTATGTGTCTCACATCATGTCTTTATATGCAACACTTCTATGGAGTAAAATGATACATTTTAAGAGCTCGGTCCGTAAATAAAGAAGTACAATCTATACCATAAAAAATTAAAAAGCCCAAAATTATGCATATATTTTGTATGCAAATAATTCATGGCATTGACAAATGCATTCACATTATTTATAAAATAAAAACCTATAACATTTTGGGTGGAAAGGATTACCAGTCTGATACTAGATATCTTGTCAAAGTAAGCTTTATATTAATAAAATGTTCTTAAAAATATTCTAAGCATTTGTAAACACAGGGTGTGAGTTTTAAATTTGTCAGCTTAAAATACCCGCATTTCCTAAAATATATACCTCAGTGTCTTTGGACTGTTTTCTAAATCAGTGAGCTTCATCACTCCAGTGTCTCCAGGATCGTTCCCTCTGAGGTCCAGCTCCACCATCTGTGATGATGGGGTTGAGTTCAGAGCTGAAGCCAGAGCAGCATATCCCTGCTCTGTTATACTGCATAATGAAAGCCTAGGAAAAGGAGAATGTAATCATTAAAACATACATTCAAAAGCTGTATTGAGCTTTTTATGGATTCTTAATGTTAATGTAATACTAATAAATACTAACTTTTCAAGTTTGCAGTTTGGATTCTTCAGTAGATCACACATTTTACTGACAGAGTCTCCTAGTTTATTCTCACTCAGATCCAGCTCTCTCAAGTGTGATGGGTTTAAACAAAGAGCTGATGACAGAGCAGCACAGCCTTTCTCTGAAATATTGCACTTATTCAGCCTGAAAACAAAAGCAGAGGAGGAAAAACTGGTTATTGTGGATCATTGAAAGTTTTGAAACAGACTTGAAAATTTATAAAATGGTAGATATAAAAGGTCATAAAATGTCTAAAACTGTGTTATTCTTTACTGCCATATGTATTAAATTTAGGGATGTCCAGGCATATTTGGATGGATCAGGTATCCAATAAAATCCTAAAGGCAAGTTCAAGCCCGATATTCTATAAAATATTACAATAATAAAAT
>JBBPCZ010046161.1:0-13071 GCA_037974445.1 Brycinus macrolepidotus
GGGGAGAAAAGGCCAAGGCCCCCCTGCCCCCCCCCCCCCCCCCCCCACCATCTACCAGAACCTTATCTATTTTATTAGTTTGATTGTGGTAGTTTGATGGTGGTAGTGGCCTAGTGGGTAAAACACTCGCTTGTGAACCCGATGACCACAAAGTCGCAGGTTCGAATCCCCACTTTCTACCGTTATGTCCTTGAGCAAGACACTTAACCCTCAGTTGCTCCAGGGGGACTGTCCCTGTAACTAATGATTGTAAGTCGATCTGGATAAGAGCGTCAGCCAAATGCCCCTTTTAGCCTTTAGTTTTCTTCACAACTATCGCTGACCTAATCATACACAAGACATGCCTTGGCCCCTAGTTTGAGAACCACTGAACTACAGGTTATAGAAGAACTCATGAAATAATGTGTGTCAACTCTTGCCACTCTTTGGAGAACAAAAATATATACTTGTGGACCACTGCACATGTGGATAATAATTGGCCGTCCAGCAGGATTGGTTGCTGGTGGGAATTTTGAGCCAAGCGTAGGTAGGTAGCAAGTTTGAACGGACTTATCATGCAAATTCAGTTTTAAAAGAACCGGATCTAATGTAAACTAGTCCAACGTCTTTTACAGTCCAATACCCCTTACACACTGAACTGCTGGCTGTGTACCCTTCTGGCTTCATAGACAAGCGCATAGTTACATGATGTATAAGATATTTAGCCTTGTACAGTTATTTCCTCTCAATATATCATGCATGTTAATAAATTAAATTAAATAAATTAAAATTAAAATTAAATTAAATGTTGATGATGTGATCACACAACACACAAAACAAACAGATCAAAACTGAATAAGATCTCATAAGGTCTGTATTATAGGTGTGGTTCACTGCTAGTGTGGATCAGTGCTGGTGAGAGCAGAGGGATGAGCTTCCTCAACCATAAATGCTGCAGGACAGGCAAATCAATATAAGGGCATATGTATATGTGTGAGAGTGTCTTCACCATCATTCATTTCCTACACTGACACACATGTACAGAAAAAGGCAGAAATACGTCATCTCACTGAAACAGAGAGAACAGAACGCAGTGGAATGTCCAGACCAATTTTTGCGGGAAACAGTGTGGCACAACATCTGCTCAGAGGGTGTGCTGTGTGTTTGTGTGTTGGGGCAGATGGGGTTAAATCATTTCATGATTAACAATAGTTTTAAAAAGTTATAAAGCAAAAACTTCTTTCTGCATTTAAGGCACAAAATATGTTTATAGTTTATATTAGCATTTACAAATAACATTTCACTTGAAACTCTGTGTAATAAATAAATAATAACTAAATAACTAATAACTAATTTAAAACTAGTGTGGCCTGGTGCTGGAGAGAGCACAGGGATCATAAAAAGGAAGGAACTTCCTAAAAGCTGCAGGACAGGCAAGTCAATATAAGGTCATATATATGTGTGTGTCTGCAGCTGGAAAATGAACAGTGAATAACTGAATGTTCACAAACATGCCACAGACCACACACATCACAGTAACATCATCTGCTCAGCATTTAACTGTGTCTCAAACATTTAACCAAAATACTAACAGTGCTCACCAAAACCACAAACTAAACCACATCTGTGAAAATGAAAGTACCTAAAGGATCAGATTTTTATACAAATAATAACAACATTAAAAAACTGTCGAACCAGTAGAGCAGAGTACTGGATTTTGTGTTCTGAAACAGAACAACTTCTACTTGTTTCGGCACTTTCATTGCCAGAGGTGCCCTCACAGAATAGAATGTCAAAAGAGAAAAGAAGCTTACCTTCCAAGTCCATGGCCTCTGCCTCTCCTTGGCCTTCTTTTTCCTTAGTGTCAATGCTCTTTGCTAGGTCTGCGGAAAGAAAATGACACAAAGATGTTGGACAAACATTAGTGGAAGGACAGTAAAAGAGTGGGAAGTGAAAAACTGGGTATAAAATACAATCCTATACTGTAAGCAGATTTACATTGTTGACAAAAAAAAAAGCAGTCAGGCCTCCATATTAATTGAATGTTGAAATATTTTCACCATCATTCATTTCCTACACTGACACATAGATATCTACAGAAAAGGATAGAAACTTGTCATCTCACTGAAACAGAGATAACAGAATGCAGTGGAATGTCCAGATGAATTTTCGAGGGGAACAGTGGGGCACAACACCTACCCAGAGGGTGTGCTGTGTGTGCGTGTTGGTTGCAGTTGGAGTTAAATAGTTTTAAATAGTTAAAGCAAAAACATTTTTCTGCAGTTAAGGTACAAAATATCTTTATAGTATATATTAGGGCTTATAAATAACATTTCGCTTGAAACTCTGTGTAATGAATAACATCTAAAACATTATTTCTACTTCCTTTGATTCTGACTGCATTGGCTAAAGTAGGCTTCAGCACTACGCCTTGGCAAGATAATTTATTTATTAGACATAGTTTAGATGTGATAGCTAAAAATTTCATTTTAATTAGCGAGTTAAATTGTAGAGCACAGTGACAATTAAGTCTTTAATTCTGGCCGAGGACTGCGCAAGTTTTTCCCCTCATTCATTGGAAGCATGCACAAAAACACCTGGAGTGTTTTCATTTTACACTCTGCAGGCAGTGTTGCATTACTTTTGGTAGAGGGGTGTTTACATCGGTGTAATGATTATCAGAGGACAGACTCAGTAGCAGATAAAACTTACAGTTACTCATGAAGTTAACAGTTCAGGGTCAAAATCCAGCTAACAGGAATAACAAAGATATTCCACAACTGAATTCCAATCACAGATGCAAGTTGAACTGAGGCTGACAGATTCATGAAGGTTACACCAGGCACGTAATCCACAAAAAAACAGAGCAAAAGTCAAAAAACAAAAACAGGGATATTAAAGGCAAGGCTAGAGGCAAAGGTCAAAATCAAAACAAGTCAAAATATAGTGGCAATGGATACAAACATTCAGAACACCACGAGAGGCAATTCTTCACAAAGTCTCTCAGACATCTCAGTCCTTAAATAGTGCCAAAACAGGAAGCCCTCCATCAAAGTGGTCAAGTAGCCAGTGGGTAACAAGTTTTTTCTGTGCTGATCAATCATACCAATCAAATGGAAGACCTTTTTAGCACCAAACAAACAAACAAACAAACATAGCACTGGCTAAGTAATAGTAGCTTGCTTTTTAAAACGGTGAGTGACAGCTCGTACATTTCAAAGACATCAACTAGCTAGCACAGCTTGCACCTCCAAAGCAACAAGGAGACACACAGTCAGAAGAAGCATTAAATAAACAAGCCCCCTTAGAAAAGAAATTATTGTGCAGAGAACCCTTAAAGTTGTGTGCTATAAAGCTCAATATGTGCAAATAGAATGCAAATCTCCCATTTCAACAGACAATCAACCCAGCTTTTCAACTTATAAGCTAATCAGCTAACAGCTTTAGCAGCTGCTAGGCAATTTTCTGGGGGTCAGGGACACCCAATGCCCCAGACATGCCACTGACAATATGTCATGCAGTATCAGGAACATGCATCCTTTTTCTTAACATGGCATGGTTTGAGTATGTGATGCAATTTTCACAATGCTAATTTCTACCTAAAGCTTTCTTCACTTATTCTAATGCTGAATGTTTGCATATGTTTTTTCCCTTTTCTAGGTTTGAGAAAAAAGCAAAGGAAGACATAACTGAGCATGACAAAACCCCTCTTTGCATAATCAAGCACAAGAGACATGGCCCCTGCCTTACAAATCAACTCTTGGTTTGTCAGAGCGTCTTCCCCAATCTATTCCTTCCATACCCCCCCCCCCCCAACCTGAAAGGATGAGGGTGCTGATCAAAAGCGAACCTTCAAAGCTGCACTCAGGAAAGCACGTTTCTTCCAGCCTATTTGAGCATGAGTCTTCTTTTCCCCCCGTTGCTTTGATGCTAACATAGCCGGGGGGCCATAGGTGACTCCGTAATGGACAGAAGGCACAATGGTGGCTTGGTTTTTCACCAGAGCACAAATGAACACAGGGTTCCTGCGTATGTTTGAAGTCTGCCATTCATCAGCAGCAACAGATGGATGTGTAAGTGTGTGTTGGAGTGTGCTTATGATGGCCACATTCAGTCCTTGCAACAGGTCACTATATCAGCCATTTACCTGAATATGCTGTGAGCTGCTGCTGATTCTTTCTTTATCAGTCCATAATTAGACTCTTAAGAGAAAAGCACCTTGATTAAGTTTGACTTGGACATTGGAACTGGACAGAAAGGGTGTGTGTTCAGAGCTCACAGATGCAGAGAAAATAGATCTTTTGTTTAGAGCACAATCTGCCTAATACAATGTAATAGTTAATATCCTGAAGAAATTTTGAGATGGGCCTGCCATGCATGCCCCGGATGAGTTGGTGTTCCTAATAAAGTGCTTAAATTGTTATTTGCCAAAAATGCCATGGGGTTCAGATCTAGAAACCGTGAGAGAGCAACACGAGTTTGCGTAGGAGGTGGTTGCCAGGGAGTTTCTAGGTGATTGCTATGGTACACACACACATATATATATATATATATATGTATATATATTTGCCGTCTTTGTTGGTGAATAGTATTGCCACGGTAACTCAAACTGCCAACAAAAGTAATAACACACCTGGCGCTGCCAAGCCGAATGTTTAGATATATGTGTTGCCTGGGTGCATGCTACGGTTCGAGCCACATCTATATTTTAAATAGTATCTATATTCTGATGTTGGGTTTGGTGACTCCTATCACTCCAGTCTGACCACGAATCACCAGCATGTGGTCACCAGCTAGATCACCAGCTGCTGCTTTGCAACAACATCAGTGATAAAAGTAAATTGAACTCAACTCGAATTTGACTTGGTGAGTCTAAAGACTATTATCCTGCCCTGATGGGACAATAATGGTGCATTCAGTTTGATTTGGTTTGATTTGATTCCCTTGGATTAGGTTTGATTTGATTCAGTTAAATTCAGTTCCGTTCAATTCAGTTCAGCTCAGTTCAGTTTAATTCAATTCAATTCAATTCAATTCAATTCAGTTATTGATTCAACTGAGCTCTGAATGAACATGCACACTCACTCCAGACAAAAGCAATGCTGTCAATGATAAAAGAAACCTTATGCTTCTTTCGTACAGTGATAGAAAACAGCTCACTGAAAGAACTGACTTTACACGCTGAATCATTTCACTGTGGCCAGTGTGGGGACATTCATTCGCTTAGTCATGCTATGCCTGTCCCAGCATTGAAAACAATTAAAATTCTTAAATGTTGAGCTGATCAGAAATCTAATTCCAAAGGATACATACATCTGAAAGGAGCACCTGAAGTTAATGTACTTGAGGATTTCATTCAGAATGTCATCCTTGACTGCTTTTTGAAAGAGGTACAATAAAAAATAGCCAAAAAGTGATTTACATATAGTCTTAAAGGCATAGTACCAAAAAAATGTTATAATGGGTAAAGAGAGGTTGGAAAATGGTCATGTTTTTGCTCAAAGAACTCAAAGAAAGGTATACAGATGCAGTAATCTCCTTCACTTGCAAAGCTCAGGCACAGGTTACCACTAGGCAATCTCTCCAGCATTATCAGTTCATCAATGGCCTCCTTTGATTGAGGGGAAAGAGTCAATTGTGAGAAGATTTAGCTCTCCCACCCACCTCTCAACAGAGCCTCCAGGGATGAATGGGGTAGATAAGCCAATGGTGCACAAAGAAGAGGTTAGGCTCTGAAGAAAGTGGAGCCAGTGGTTCAATGGGTACGTGTAAATATGTTGTTTTGATTCCAATCTTGAGTAAATGGATGCCACTGAATGCGCACTGAATTACACCCTTGTTGGAGGCCTCGGGGCTATATGTAGATTACAGAGTGACTCTTCCTGGTGGTTTATTCACATACAGCATGCTGCTGCTGGCTTGGGTGTCAGGTTTTAAACTCATCAAATTATATAAATGTTCCTTAAACCTCACATTTGTTCATCTAATTTACAAAATGGTCCTTTAAAACACCATCTGCTGAGAAAAAGGCATTTTTTCTATGTCACAGCTCAAAAGAACACTTCTACAGTGTATATTTAATGCATGGGGTAAGGGTATAAAAAACACAAGATTTCTCAGAAAACAGTGTCAAAAAGAAAGCAGGGCAATGAGTTGACTAACAAACAATAAGAAAGTCCCTAGACAGTATACACACAAGTGATGCCAGACACTGGAAGCTGTCCCTGCTGTCTGTTGTATCCCTTCAGACGCCATAAGGCCGCAAGCAAAATAGCGCCATATGAAACTGATGAAAGTGACATTCATGCTCCTTTACAACAATGTTCAATTAACACTGCGCATGCTTGTACAATGCTTTTTGTGCCCAATATTGTCCTCAGCTGTATTCATTCCCTTGTTTTCTCAGTCAGCCTTCTTCCCTTGTGCTTGCAAAATACTTTTGGCATGCTCGTTTAACATAAACAGATATGTGGCTGTGCCAAACCACTAGCCAGCAAGAGATAGCAGACAACACTTGGCACAGTAATGCTTAAGTGTGTTTAAAATAGTTTCATTCTCATTGGCTAATGAAGCAAAGCATTGTTCCAAGAATTAAAAACATGTAAAAAGAATGCTGAAATATTCACTGGTGTGAACAGGAGGTAACAATATTTGCTTAACACATAGGAGCTTCCTGTCACACACTTTCATATTCTCTGCCTGCTCAGCCAAAATTGTTGTCATCATAAAGGTTATCATTTAGCATCCTTTGGGCTAAGCTCTGCTCTATTCATTGTGTTTGTGGTCAAGCATAATAACTTCAGCCCACAGACCAAAATTAGGTAACAGCCCCATTTATATCTGTATTCCAGTTTAACTTTCCAGCAGTTAATTCATGTGCGCATCCTAGAGTACTTTTATTCGACCAGTTCATTTTCAGCACCAGGATGACTGGCATTATTACTGAGTTTTGCTGTGATAATGCGCTTATAGAATTTTTAACTGCGCAGCTAAATCACGGCAAGCCCTGTGCACATTTCTTATTTAATGAACAATAAAAAAAGAGGTGCAGCAATCAAGAGAAGTTATTTCTCTGGGCCGAAATATGTGTGTGTCTGAGCATGCTCTAAACTTGTCAAATATCAGCAACCAAAGCCAATTTTAAAGGGCCAGTGGGGTCTTCCATATTGGCTAAAGGTCACACCTACTTTGACCATGCTTAGACTTGATTATTTTTGCACTGGGCAATATTATTTATTTCATGCAAAGTGGATAGGTAATAATCCTTTCTTTACAGTACTTTGCTGCTAAGGACCTCATCCTCAAAGCATAAAAGTAGAAGCTCCTAAGAGCCTAATTGTGCACTCATGAGTACCTTACCATGTGCAACAGAATAATGGCATGGCTATTATTAGAAGATAACACAGTTTTGTGGTTTGTGACTGTCACTGAAATCAGCAAGTTTCATGGCATAACACTAAAGGAAAAATGCTGCTCTCCAAAGACTTGCTTGCAAAGCACAGTTTTATAAAGGATGCACTGTGCAACATAAATTATCATCTGTGGTCAGAGAAGGCAAACATAAACTGGCAGCATTTTACCTAAGGGTAGTGTTCTGAAGGCTACATGAAACCTTCATAGGCCTTTTATGACAACTGTCATAGTCTATGTAAAAATATTAAAAATGTGTAAAAATATTATAATGATTCCTTGAATTAGCTGTTATAAAGGTTGCATTTTCCATTTTTCCATCCACAGTTTCCATTTCACATGTCAAGTTACACAGACATATATATAGATATTGTTGTTGAGCTCAGCTCAACATTTCATGTGGAAAGTGGACACAGGGTGATAGCTTACAGTACCTATAGAAAGTCATTATAACCTTTTGAAATTTAATACTTAGTAGAGCCACCTTTTGCTGTAATTGTAGCCATTCACCTTTTTGGATATGTCTCTACTAGCTTTGTGCACCTAGATTAGAGAATGTTTACCCACTATTCCAGAAGTTTAGTCAAATTCCATAGTGAGCAGCAATGGACTGCTGTCTGCAAGTCCATCCTCATATTTTCCATTGGAATTAAGACAGGGCTCTGACTTGTCCATTCAAGGACATTCAAATTCCCATCCTAAAGCTGTGTTTTTCTTTTGGTGGTATGTTTAGGATCTTGTCGTGTTGGAAGGTGAATGACCTACTTCTGACTAGTACAGGACATAGGTTTTCCTCAAGAATTTGGGTGTACTTGGCAGCATCCATGTTCCCTTCAATCAGTCACCCAGTCCCTGCTGAAGAGGGACTGAAGAGGCTTGATCTAGGTAACGTGACTGGTGGTGTCTGGCACCTTCCACTTCTTAATGATGCTCTGAACAGTGCAGGACCCTTAAATGTATTTTCATATTTAATGTTCTCTCAAGATAATGTTCTGGTACAAGCTGGGGTTACAAATCAGTTTGGAATGAACAATGTTGTAGGAGGCCGGCTAGGGATGGAGCTACACATGTACACAGAAACAGAAATCACATGGGGCAGAACATGACAGAACATAAACAAACTCAGAGGGAGGAAGCGAGACACAACAGGGCAAGACTGTTACAGAAACCCCCCCTTTAGGGCACATCTCCTGAGGTGCAAAAATGAACTGCCACGGGAGCTGGCCAAGAGGAGAGGTAATGGACAGGATGAGCAGAAACCAAGACGGGGAGAACAAGCTAATGAACCGAAAAAGGAAAACAGGAACAAAATACAGATAAAGAGGCTAGAATTACAGACAGGAACACGAAGACAAACTGGGAAATCCAGACAGAACAGGTGGTGATGCTATCACCGGGACAGGAAACAGACTGCAGGCATGACTGAACAGAGTTAGAAATGGTGGCTGAATTTGGGAGAATAGACGTAAATGAACACTGGGCAGGAGACTGGACAGGGACCTGAACAAAGGACTGGACTTGGGGCTGACATGAGAATGGGACTGAGGGCTGGACCAGACACTGAATACCAGGCAGGGAATACTGGGCATCTGATGAGGTGGGGCCAGGTGTCTGGGTGACTGGCAAGGTGGATCCAGGCAGCTGGGCATCTGGTGAGGCGAGGCCTGGATGTAGGAGAACCAGCTGTTCGCGGTCAGGAGGATGAAGAGATGGCCGCTTGGAGACAGGAGACAATAGAGCACGCTCCTCTGGAACAGGAAGCTACAGGGCAGACTACACATGCTCAGTAGGCTAAAGGGTAGGCTGCTCAGGCTGTATCTGCTGCTTGGGCTCATAGTGTGCCTGCTGCATAGGCCCAGGAGACTGGTGTGCCTACTGCTCGGTCCCAGGAGATGGCCATGCTGGTTGCTCTCATTCTGCAGCTTTGGGAGCTGGCTGCTCTATATCAGGAGCCTTGGGTGCCAGCAACAAGCGTTAGGAGTTCCTGTGGTATCTCTGGACCATCTGGGCGTACCACTAGCTCTCCAATTCACCAGGGGTTGCCAGTGACATGGGGTCAGGAAACTGGAGAGCCGGCACAGAAGTGCTCTCCGGAGCACAGGAGGGAGCTGGTAAATATGTGTCCTCTAAGGCATTGGAGGGCACTAGTGAAGACATGCCCTCTGGAGCACTAAGCTGCGACAGCAAAGACGTGCCCTCCGGAGGACTCTTCTTTTTCTTGTTGCGCTTTTTCCCTTTTGTGGTGGATATTGTCTCAGGAGAGATTGAATCCCTGACTCTCAGGCCACATTCATATCTCCTCCGGGTTGTTGGGTGGTGCTATATCATGTAGCACCCACTCATTAGCATCCTCCCGCATGCTAGGGGGCCTGGGCTCAGTACGGCAACCTGAGCCATAATCAAAGTGCTGGAGAGCTGATCCACCAGTGACCATGAGGGAACACACCAGTGCAACGAGGCTCAGACGAGCCCAGTGTCTTCATTCTGTACACTGGGTGGCTTGTGAGGGCCGAGAGTCAGCATAGCCATTTCACCCACAGCTGGGATGGAGGATCTGAGGGCTGAACCCACTGTAGCCATCTCTCCATGGCACTTTCCACTGCGCCACTTCAAGTTACCTACGGCGGCTTTCATGGCCAAGATCAAAATGCACTGGAGCTCCCTCCAGCCCCCTGGGCCTCGCTGCTCTGAGCAAAGCACCTGACCACATCATGACTCCCCCCCGAGCCCCCAAATGCAGTGTTGGGGAGACAGACTGGCCATGTCTCCCCCAGAGCAGCAACAACTGATTCTGCCTGCCAGCTCATGCTCCCATCTCCAGTCATTTCGAGGATGAGCTACAACCAGGTAACCAGCTCAGAGCCGATCCAGGGCCTTACCTCCCTGTTTGGCCCAGTCACCCACCTCCTCCAGGCACAGATAGTACTGGAAATCAGCACTCCTGTCATCTGCTACGTCCATGTTCTTAGATAAGTCAATCTGTAACATATGACCTGGGTGATGGAGGATGTAAAGGGAACGCATTTGCAGAAAAACTGGTACTTTATTATAAACATAAAAGATTGAGTATAATTACAAAACATGGGAAACCATGCAGAATACAATAAACACAATTTGAGATCCAGGGATACATCAAGGTTGACAACAAAGTCAGACAGGAGGAAGCAAGACACAACAGGGCGAGACTGTTAAAGACAACAGTGCATGTCACATTTTCAATTAATGTTTTTAATTCTGCACAAAGGTAATATGTCATAAAATATTTTTTTTAATGTTTGGAATTGTTGGAAGTGTATTTTAAATATACTTATATAACTTTCTGTCACGGTGCAGAGTACGTACACAGTTGCAGACGATGTGATAAGAAGTGAAGAGACGTTTATTAAATAGTAGAATTTCCAGTGGGGAATTAGGGAACTGGCAAGTGTACACACAAAGTCCAAAAAACAAAGAATGGTCGAATAATAACAGGCTTAGTCAGCACATGGGCAAGCAAACAGGCGAAATGGCTACCAAGAGACACAAAATAGCGAGTCCAGTCAAAAGGGTAATCCAAAAGCGAAGTCAAAAACGAAGCAAGGTTCAGAACAGGTAATCCACAAAAGGCAAGCAAAGGATAATCCAAAAAATGTGAGAGGTAGGTCCATGAATGAACAAAGATAGTGGGCAACGTCTGTGTATAAATATCGGACCCAAAGATTGGATTCCGTGTGCATGCGTGGTGGGCGTGACCGAGGGCCGTGTCTAAATCTCTGGAA
Organism: Brycinus macrolepidotus; assembly: GCA_037974445.1. Taxonomy (NCBI): domain Eukaryota; kingdom Metazoa; phylum Chordata; class Actinopteri; order Characiformes; family Alestidae; genus Brycinus; species Brycinus macrolepidotus. Next base: position 11,148 of record JBBPCZ010046161.1, read on the forward strand.
AACGCGATTGATAGGTAGATCACAGAGGCGTCGTGGGAGGTGTGTGCGAGTGGGGCGTGACCGACGGGCGTGGCTTGGACTCCAGGGAGGTGAGTTGGGGGGGTCGTGGCCGAAATGGTGGCTGAATTCGTGACACTTTTCTGTATGAGATCATTTGATGGAAATGAAGAGTTTCAATGTGCTTTCAACTTGCTACATAAATGAGTTCATTATGGCTTAACCTTCAAGTAACGTAGATCAGTGCCATTGTTATTTGACCTACCAAATCTTCCTCCAAAGTAACCACACCCAAAGTAATTCCAAAGCATTCTATTCCTTAGCATTTGTGCATTTAGATAAAACTACTTAAATCAAACAAATCTACATACACTGGCAATCAAAAAGAACTGCTAACAGACATGCATGTTGTGCATGAATATTTAGCAAAAGTTTTTAATATGTTTATCTTGTTAATCTTAATATGTTTACAATGGGGCCAAAAAGTCTCTTAGTTGGATTTGACCTGCTCATCAGAGACTTTGAAATTCTAAAATAAAAAAAAAATAAAATTAATTAATTAAATAAATAAATAAATAAAAATAAAAATAAAAATAAATAAGACTTTTGGACCTTGTATATGAGAGACAAACAACTCAAGATCATACAGGATGCCATACAGTTCTTTAAGGGGAATCCAGGCATTATTTGAAACCAATTGAGATCTTATGTAGGCTGCACTGGAAAATGTGTGGAGAAGAAAAATCCAGCCACTGTAGATAGTTTGTGGACAGCAGTGAGGAATGAGTGGGAAGCAGTTGCTTTACAAAGCATTTACTTCTGAACTACTTAATTATACAATTAATAAGCACACGTAAGTGAACAGATGCAAAAATCAGTAAAAATCTATTCTGACATTTTATTTTGAGGGATTGTTGTTTGCTCAAACATCCCGAGATCTGCCACTGTTTAAAAAGCTGCACAGAATCAACTTTTTGAGCACTTAATTAACCACCTTTAATGTTGCACTATAAAGCATAGTCGCTGCTGCTATGAAAAGTTAATTTGTTACACAGAGACATCCAGGAGTATCAAAACTCAAGTGGAAAAAAAGAAATAGGTGTCTAAATAATTTAGCTGAGAGAAGTGAAAATATAAGTGAACAAACATTTAAATGTTCTCTCCTGTGGGAAACTGAGTGAAGGTTGAGATAATTTTGGTGGGTGGGGGCTCAGAAATGTGTATGAAACACTTGTTGTTTGTGGACTGACTACCTTCTAACACTGATAAAGTTTGCAAAGACAATGGTTAGTGAGAGAGAGAGAGAGAGAGAAAGACAGACTGCAACTTCAAGCAGTTTCCTCAGGGGGCCTATGGATAGCCCTTGCTGTTTGTGTGTGTGGATGTGTATCTCTGTTGCCAAAGGCTGGCCTTCATTCACCCACACAAATCTGCTTGTCTTCTTATAAGCCGCACACACACACACACACACACGCACACACACACACACACACACACTCTCATGAACTACTACTGGGACCACATTATTTCCATATATATACATATATGTATGTGTGTGTGTGTGTGTGTATGTTTGTGTGTGTGTGTGTGTGTGTGTGTGTATGTTTGTGTGTGTGTGCGCATGTGTGTGTGTGTGTGTGTGCGTGCGTGTGTGTGTAGAAAATGTAGTCCTGTAAATTATCCAGAATTGTCTTTATTAAATATGACTCTATATGTTTATTTTATATGTTTATAAAATAAACGTATAAAATAAACAATAGGGGCCCCCACCAGTGGCGGTTGCACTTTCAGGGAAAGGATCCTCATACTTTCCACTTCTACTTTCAGCTAAGTATCCTTTCTTCCCTATCCTACTTTTCTGTTTTATTTATTTGTTACTGCCACAGAAAATGTGTGTCACACCCATACCTGTTCACATATCCTACAG
>JBBPCZ010046182.1:0-13070 GCA_037974445.1 Brycinus macrolepidotus
AAATGACTTGTCGACTCGACTTCGACTTTATTGACGGATAAGTCGACCTGAAAAAATCTGAAGTCGTTAATGCCCTAATCTGTATATATATATATATATATATATATATATGCTGAATGATTGTAAATATATACATATATTCAATGACTGTATATATGACAAATATTTACTCACTGACTGTGTATGTTGAGATATATATACACTGTGTATTAATCATGGTTGTATAAAGAGAGGTAAATTATCTTTATTAGTTTGTTGGTGTAGAAGCTGATTATTTTACACGGTTTTGGGGTCAGCTTGACCTTTCTGAATGCTAACTTTTGCCATTCTGATACACTGAGTACAGCTGATCTCAGATCAGCAGCAGAAGCTGAAAGCTGGTCAGCAGCCCGGTCTCAGTCGAACACGGCCCACTCTGGCCTCTTCTGATTGGCTGCTTCATGCACTGGATCAGGGGTGTGTCTGTGCAGGACTATGCAGCTATTGTTTTTCCTGCCACACACACACACACACACACACACACACACACACACACGACAAGAGATGGTGTGTGTGGAAAATTACCCTGAGCATAGCACATTACACACAGTGTTTCTCTTTGAACTGATAGCTGCTCACGGAGGAACCCTTACAGTGTTTAGAGCTTAGAGTTAAAGGGACAGTTTGGTGAAGAAATGAACACTCCCCACCCCCCTGCTCCAGAAACGCTAAGTTCTGGAGAAACTGGCCAAGTCAGATCCGTTCAGTGGGGAATGGAACCAGACGTCTCCCGCTAAAAGATCCTTCACAGAAAATTATTCCATAAAATGATTATGGTTGCGCCACCTGACGCCTGAGACGTTGTTCTACCAGAGTTTTTAGAAACTTTTGGTCCTAAAACCAAACCCATTCATGGTGGAGGGATACATGCAGGGCGTTGTGAGGCCAAATAGTCCACAAAGAAAAGTGATTTAGTTCAGATTCGCTATTTTACCATCATCAACATCCAAATAAATGCTCAGAGGCACATGGAGCTTCACTGGGGGTCGATAGTGAATAAAACAGCTTAGGGGTTTGAGGAATCTTGAGTGGCGATGATGGTGAAACTACAAATCTAAGCTGAAGTTCCTTTTCCTAAGGATGTTGCATTTGACTGCACATGAGTCAGAAATACCAGTGATTCAGAGATGCCAGGCCAGGTTTTTAAAAATGGAATGAAGATAGAAGTTGGCAGTTACTTGTTTCTCCTTTCTCCAAATCCACTGAATACATGTGTTACGTTCCTTTGCTTACTTTTGTTTGTTGCTTTGATGGAGTCAGTTTATAGCACTCTACTTAACACATTTATCTTTGCACTCACTGGCCATTTTAAGGGAAACACCCACTCTGTTCCTTCCCTCACTGGCCACTTTATCAGAAACACCTTGTGCTTCTACTCACTGGCCACTTTATTGGAAACGCCACCTTGTGGCTCCACTTAGTGGCCATTTTTCTAGAAAAAACTTGTGATTTTGCTCATTGGCAACTTTATTAGAAACACTTTATTAGATGTGAGCTACATTTATTCACATCTCCCACAGTTCCAACTGACTCGCTCAACAAAACAGCAACCAACGACCAATCAAAATTCAGCTTCCAGTACATGCCTGGGTGATTGGCCAATCTTAGTGAAGCTGGTAACTCATTCATGAAGGCAGTATTTATAGACAATATTTACCCAGTTTCATACAAATCAGCCACAACATGGTGCTATAGCATGTTCTCCTCTGTTTCTGTGACATGGTTTGGACCATCTTCAAAATTCCTGTTGTCTTTAAATCTTTATATATCATTTACACAATTCCAACGGTCCTCTTTCACCTTGCAACCATATGGGACACCATGGTAACGACGTAGCAACACCATAAGCAACCACCTGTGATGCCATAGTAACCACCTAGCAACACCTTAGCAACCACTTGGGACACTGTGGTGACCACCTAGCAACGCAATAGCATCCACTACATTTACCATAGCAACCACCCGCAATGCTGTAGTAACCACCTAGCAACCACTTGGGACCCCATGGCAACTGCCTAGCAACACCATAGGAACCACCAAGTGATAACCATTAGTTACCATAGCAACTGCGCAGTCAGACTTCGTATCGTCTCACAGAAATGCATCGTAATTATTATTATTTGATGAAATGATGGTATAAAAGCTGGGAGGGAAGGAGAGAGAGTCGTCTGCCTCAGTACTGACCATTTACATTTATGGCATTTAGCAGACACTTTTATCCAAAGCGACTTCCATTCCCTAACTACAGGGAACAGTCTCCCTGGAGCAACTTGGGGTTAAGGGTCTTGCTCAGGAACCCAATGGTGGTATGGGTGGTGTCCCATATTGTTGCAAGGTAAGAGGACCGTTGGAATTGTGTAAATGATACTGTATATAAGGATTTAAAGACAAGAGATGGTGTGTGTGGAAAATTACCCTGAGCATAGCACATTACACACAGTGTTTCTCTTTGAACTGATAGCTGCTCACGGAGGAACCCTTACAGTGTTTAGAGCTTAGAGTTAAAGGGACAGTTTGGTGAAGAAATGAACACTCCCCACCCCCCTGCTCCAGAAACGCTAAGTTCTGGAGAAACTCACCAAGTCAGATCTGTTCACTGTGGTGGGGAATGGAACCAGACATCTGCCTCTAAAAGCTCCCTCACAGAAAGTTATTCCATAAAATGATTATGGTTGTGCCGCCTGACGCCTGAGACATTGTTCTACCCCTACCCCTAAACGCACCCCTACCCCTACCCCTAAAGGTAAAGCTGAATTTGAATAATAGTATTATTATTATTTAAAGGGGACATTTGGCTGACGCTCTTATCCAGAGGGACTTACAATCATTAGTTACAGGGACAGTCCCCCTGGAGCAACTGAGGGTTAAGTGTCTTGCGCAAGGACACAGTGGTAGAAAGTGGGTGTTTGAACTTGCGACTTTGTGATCATCAGGTTCACAGGCAGGTGTTTTACGCACTAGACTACTACCACCCTGACCACAGCTCCAGTAAGGCACAGTAAGGGGTGGCGGTGGCCTAGTGGGTAGGATACTTGCCTCTGGACCAAGAGATCATGGGTTCGAATCCTACCTTTATCATACCATCACTGGGTTCCTGAGCAAGACCCTTAACCCCAAGTTGCTCCAGAGAGACTGTCCCCTGTAGGGAATGGAAGTCGCTTTGGATAAAAGCGTCTGCTAAATGCTGTAAATCGGTGTGTTCGGCCAGCTGTGGACGGTGCGATGGTATTAGAGGTGGCAGTGAGCTGGGAGAATGTGTAAACCCTCAGCGCTCGGTGTCTGCCGCTCCGCTAGCCGGCTAGCCAGGCTAATTAGTGCGATTTCTGCACAGCTGGATTGGCCGTCCATCTGGTGGGGGCTTCATCAAAAGGATCAGCGGTCTGGACAGAGCTAAACCTCCACAGCTCCTCCCACCGTGTTTTGGGTCCGTCTGGAGCCAATTCAGCCGAAAGTGTGCGGCGCAGCATGTTCTGTGGGGCGTGAAAAACGGCCAGTGAGTGGAAGCAGAAGGTGGTGTTTCTACTAAAGTGGACCTATTTGTGAAAGTTCTGATAAAGTTTTGCTGTCTGCATTCCTCGAAACTCTCCTGCAGTTCAAAGTGTGAAGCTGTTTCTGATCATTAGTCTCTAATTAGAGCTCCACAGCTCAAAATAATTCAATTATCCAGCACCCAACACACACACTTACTCTCTCTCTCTCCCCCCCATCTCTCTCTCTCTCCCTCTCTCTCTGCAGTAGTTCCTCTGATCATGGTTCCTGTAGGCCTCCTCTGGGTTCGAGGACGTTGTTGAGGCAGCAGCTGATGCGGGAGAAGCTGGAGGAAGAGGAGCGGAGGGAGGAGTTACATCGCCGCCGCCAGGCTCCGCCCTTCACCCAAACCCCCGCCCATAGCCCTGCCATCAACGTCAGCACGCACTCGGCCACGCCCACCCCAACACACGTACCTATAGAGGTTCTGAGGGTAAGAGTCACAGTCATGATGTTGGAACATTGCTGTGAGGATTAGTGCAGTCAGGTACATTGCTATGGAAATTTGATTGCACAAGAGCATCAGTGAGGTTAGCTACATGGAACATGGCTGTGAGGATTTAATTGCAGCCCCGAGAGCATTGGTGAGGTCAGGTGCTGGTACTGGAACATTGCTGTGATTGCACAAGAGCATTAGTGAGGCCAGGTACTGATGTTGAGACATTGCAGTGAGGATTTGATTGTACAAGAGCTTTAGTAAGGTCAGGTACCTTTATCCCTTTAAAACTGATTAATTAAACTGATGAATTAGCTCTGGTCTGATTGGCTGCCTTTTTTGCTTTCATTCCACACACACACACACACACACACACACACACACACACACACACATATATCAGGCTGCCAAGCCAACCAGAATAGCTAATGTATGGCTCTGAAGTAGCTTTTGTGACATCACAGATGCAGTGAATTCAAAGTAGGCTGTTATAGGCAGCTTCATTTTCCTGACCTTATGATCAGTGAATATCAAAAAAGTCCATGTACTACAATACACCTGTTTCAGAAAAATATGGAAAATTCAGTTTAATGCAGCTGAACACACAGGTAGGCAGCTGGGTGGCCTAGTGGTTAGGGTGTTGCCCCTACAATCAGAAGGTCATGGGTTCTGCTAGTGTCATCACCTTGAGCAAGGTACCATCCCCACACTCTGCTCCCTCACACACTGCCTCGTTGGTGGCAGCCCCATGCTTCGCTTGGTGAATGGGTTAAATGCAGAGAATTTCACACTGTGTGCTGCGGTGTGTTCATGTGTGACTATAAGGGGCCACTTCACTGTGCTTTACTTTACTTTAACTCAGGAGGGCTGTTGGACACCAAACCTGTGGTGAGTTTGGGGATTTGGCTCCCCCTCTGGCGGAAATATGGAACTGCACTTGTAGAAGAAGCACTTTTTCGCACTGTCAGTTCTCAAGTGGGTTAATCCAGGCAACCGCTTTTGCTAGGCAGCCCATATGTTAGCTGTATGGCTAGCTGGGCTAGCTAAGGCAACTTCTCTTTCCTTTTGTCACAGAGCAAAAAAAAAAAACTCGTTAACTTCCAGTGTAAGTGAATGTAAGGTGATTTCATTCCATTTTAACACGATGTGAAGGTCGGCTGGTGTTTCCAAATTATGTAAAACAAAAATACAAATAAAATCCAAGGTTTTGTTCTGAGAGTGCAATATTAGAGGGGAGAGAGAGAAAGAGAGAAAAAGAGAGAGAGAGAGAGAGAGAGAGAGAGTAAAAAAAGAGAGAGAGAAAGAGAGAAAAAGAGAGACAGAAAAAGAGAAAGAGAGAGAGAAAAAGAGAGAGAGAGGGAGAGAGATAAAGAGAAAGACAGGGAGAAGGGAGGGAGGGAGAGAAAGAGAGGATTAGAGAGAGAGAGAGAGAGATTGTTGTGAACTCATGTGGGGATTATGGGAAAGAAAGAAAGAAGAAAGAAAGGAGAGACAAAGAATAAAAAAGACAGTAGAAAGAGAGGAGAAGATAGAGAGGAAGAGAAAAAGGGGTGAGAGAGAGAAAGAGAGAAAAACAGAAAAGTGGGAAAGAGAGAGAAGAGAAAAAGAGTGTGAGATAGAAAGAGAAACGGAGAGAGAGAGAGAGAGAGAGAAGGGGGAGCAAGAGAGAAAGAAAATGAGAAAGGGACGAAGAGAATAGAGACAGTAAAAAGGAGAAACAGAAAAAGGAGAGAGAGTGAGGAAGGACAGTTGGAGTCAAAGAGACAGACAGAAAGAAAAAAGAGAAAGGGAGAGAGAGAGATAGAGAAAGAGAAAGAGTAAGAAGAGGGAGTGAGACACAGGAAGAAACAGAGAGAAAGGGAGAGGGAAGAAAGTTGGAGAGCTGAGAGAGAGAGAGAGAGAGAGAGAGAAAGAGAGAGAAAGAAAGAGAGAGAGAGAAAGAGAGAAGAAGAGAGAGAGAGAAAGAGGAAAACAGAGAAAGAGAAAGAGAAGGAAAAAGCAAAAAGAGTAGAAAGAGACTAAGAGAGAGAGAGTGAAAAGAGTGAGGAGGGGAGAGAGAGAAAAAGAGAAAGAAAGAGAGAGAGAGAGAGAGAGGTGTGTTAAACACATATGGGGATTATGTTTTCTGGGCGAGTTTCTCTTTAAAGCCTGCTGTGTTTCCAGCCTCGTGGATTTTAGCCGTTTTTAATCCTATTTGCCGCCGTTCTCGTCTCTCGTAGCTTTGATTCCTCGTTAGTGCGGAGCACAGAGACCGTTTCTGATTTTCTGTCCCACCGGACACAGACTCTGATAATCACCGCAGCGTCCGCTGATCCAGCCGGAATATTGCGAACGGCTCCCTCGACCCGGTAAGAGGAGCTTCTTTATTCGGGTTTATTTATTCATTCAGGCGTCTTATAATTTACTGATCACCTCGCTGATATTTCCTGCACAAGAACAAAGGAGTGTGTGTGTGTGTGTGTGTGTGTGTGTGTGTGTTTTATGGTTAATTTATTATTTTTGGCATCTTACTGCACCTGCTTTAAGTCTCTAATGACGTTTGTGAGATGTTTTAATATTTTCAAAATATTTTCCATTCTCCTTGGTGTTCTAGTTCACATTTATTGAGTTTAAAAAAAAAAAGTTTAATAAAGCTGTATAATTACAACAATAAAAATATCTTAAAAAGAAGTTTATTGCTCTTATTATTGTGCCAAAAAGTGTAATGTGATATTTTTGCAGAACTGTGTTTAATTATTAAATTAGATCATTAAATTATACATATGTTAAAATTAGAAACAGCTTTAATATGAAAATCAAACAGACGAGGCAGTGGTCATTAATAAAAGGGACAACTTTTTATACAACATGAAATAATAATAATAATAATAATAATAATGGAAGTGTTATTAAAATGTGCAATATTAGCTGTAATACACATGTCAGAGATTCAGGTTGCCAATACCTCTAAAAGTGTTTATTTTTCAGATTTGCTGCAATTTTGCCCAAAAAAAATGTATATAAAATTGAACCATGATGTCATGATTTCTGTTTGAAAGATGTGTACTATTTACTGGCTTAAAGTCTTAACAGGAAATGTGAGAATTTAGTATCTGAGATTTTCTAGAATCAAAATTTTGAAATCTGGATTTTTTTTAAAATTACATTTTGAATTGAATTTTGAATTGTTTGGATTTCAGATACAGGACAAGCAGGTTAACAGTGTTTATGTTCAGGCACTCGTAATTTATGTCCAGCTGATGACGAGGTCATTCAGTCTGACGGACACCTGTCAGTATTGACCTACCACCTGCATCACGGCCAAACAGTAAAAATCTCACTTTTGGCTTTGGTTTAGCTTTTTCAGGTCTTTATTATGATCACATTTTTTGCTAATTTTTCAATTTTACTTATATGGTGCAAGGTTTCGCCTTTAAAAGGCCCTAAACTGTCCTTACATACTTCTCATATTAACTCTGGTTTACAGGACGGTGCAGAATATTAAAAACTGCGATTTTAGAGGGTAAACCTGTTTTAGAAATTGACGTTCATGACATTAAATGCTCGTTTTTTGTTTGCACTTGTTTTTGCACTTGTTCATTTTCAGTGTCTCTACTTAAATAATCTCTGAAATATTTTGGGAATGTTAGTATTAACATGTATTAGGCAAAACTATTACCTTTATATGTATAAATAAAGTTAATAGGTTAGTATTAATAGGGTTATAAAACTACACATGAATAAAGTGAATAAATTAGTATTAATGAAGTGAATAGATTAGCCTTAAAACAGTTAATGGACATGCACATTAATAACATGAATCAATTAGAAGTAATAACATTAATAAATTAGCATGATGTTTATTCTTTGTTTGTAAAGAAAATCTTGATCTTAACAGTTGCACGAATCCTTTAAGAGCTTTAGTTCTGCTTCATTTTGAGATTATAGTGTATTTTTAACACTCTTTAACACTTAATGCGTTATCAGAACCACATCTGGATGCCTGAAGAACCTTTAAATCTTGACGAATGGTTCTTGGGAGAACTATGTTTTGTAAATGATTATGGATAATTTTAAAATTTAAATAATTTCCACATATTGGAAAATGATTCTGGACCCTTAGAATCATGTGACCAGAACCATTTAGAACCTTTCATTTTACAAGTGTGTGCTTAGAATTTTTGAAATTTCACAAAACATGCAACAATTTATAATATAATTTTCATTTTAAACATCTTGGCAAATGTATATGTATCTACAATTGTGTGTAAGGGTTAATTATGTGGTGTTTGTTTTTGTAAGTGTAAATCAGTAAACTTCCTATGCAGAGACACACACTTGCACTTTTTAATACATTATCAATGATTACCTCCTGAATTTAGCATAAAATGTGGCTTGTGCATATGTTAAGGCACGTTTTAAATTTACATTTAATTTTTTTTTCCCCCCTGTAGGTATAAATGCAATATTTATGGGTGGGAGCTCATTTTCAGTCAGAAAATCAACAAAATGTCATTTGACCAGGTGTATCCAATATCTTCCTAGGACTGTATAATATATAATTTAAAAATGCTACTCAATAAGTTGAAAGTTAAAGGTAAAAATGAAAGTTAAAACTTAAAATCTAAACTTAAAGTTGACAGTTAAAGGTACAAGTTAAAGATAGAAGTTACATGTTAAAGTTAAATATTAAATGTAAAAGTTAAAGTAATATTAAATTAACTATAAAAGTTAAGGTAAAAGTTAAATTTAAGGGTAAACGATAAAGGTAAAGGTAAAAGTTGAAGTTAAAAATAATAAAAGTTAAAGGTTAAAGTTAAAGTAAAAAAAATTAAGTTAAAAGCTGAAGTTAAATGTTAAAATTTAAAAGTAAAAGTTGAAGTTAAAAGTTAAAGGCAAAAGTTAAATATAGAAGTTAAATGTAAAAGTTGAAGTTAAAATGAAAAGTTGATGGTAAAAGTCAAAGGAAAAAGTTAATAGTTAAAGTTTAAGGTAACAGTTAAAGGTAAAGTTAAAGGTTAAAGTAAAAAGTTCAAATTAAAAGTTAAAGATAAAAATTAAAGTTGAAAGTGAAGTTAGAAGTTAAAAGTTGAATATTCAAGGTTAACGTTAAAGTGAAGTTAAAAGTTAAGTCATTAAAATAACTCAATACTTGAGGCCACTTCAGGCGAACTCTTACCTTCAGTGCTGCTTATGAATCTGTGAAATGTCATTCATGAAAAATCGAATACGACAAGTTGCAGAAATTCCTCTTACACAAGAGGAGAGGAAGGAATTTTTCCCCTGTTTCCCCCCCCCCCCCCTTTTATTTTCAGGCTTGAAAAGACGAGTGAAAGACGGCGTGAACTCGTCTGCGATTAGCTTAGCATAACCCCCAGTCCCCCCCTCCTCCTCCTTCCTTTCAAAGCTAGGCTAAATTAGCTTAGGGGTACCAGCCAGAGCTCGTTGAACCTTAAAAGTGAAAACATTAAGCTCTGATCGGTTTGACCGAAGACTGATCGCTCCCTTAATTAGCGAAGTGACCTTTGATCCGTCCAGGAATAAGCACCGGATCAGTTTAAGCACGGAGACAAAGGCAGGAACAGTCTTAGCAAACACGCCGCGGCTAATTCAGTGAAGAATGTCCATAATTAGCCACTCTGCTTTCATTCTGAGGCCGATTTTAGTATTAAAAAAGAAAACACGCAACGGACGGAGGACAGATGGACATCATTACAGTGAGGGGACAAACGGGGGGGGGGGCAGCTGGACGCTAATGCTAAAGGTACCCACGTGTTTTAAAGCTAGTAAATTAATATTATTAAAGTTAGTCAAGTTTGTTTATATAAACCATTATCATACAGAAAGGTCATTCAGGGAATGATGGTGGTGATGGTGATGATGTGATGATGATGGTGGTGATGGTGATGATGGTGGTGGTGATGGTGATAGTGGTGATGATGGTGATTATGGTGTTGAAGAGATGATAATGGTGATGATGATAATGGTGATGCTGATGATGATGATGGTGATGGTGATGATGGTGTTGATGATGCTGGTGATGATAATGCTGATGATGATGATGCTGATGCTGGTGATGATAATGCTGATGATGATGATGGTGGTGGTGATGGTGATGGTGATGATGGTGATTTGATGATGACGGTGATGATGATGATGATGGTGATGATGATGGTGGTGAAGGTGATAGTGGTGATGATGTGATTATGGTGATGAAGAGATGATAGTGGTGATGATAATGCTGATGCTGCTGATGATGATGGTGCTGATGATGATGGTGTTGATGCTGGTGATGATAATACTGATGATGGTGATGATGATGATGGTGGTGATGGTGATGATGATGATGGTGGTGGTGGTGATGGTGGTGATGATGCTGATGATGCTGATGATGATGGTGGTGATGGTGATGATGATGATGGTGGTGGTGGTGGTGGTGATGATGGTGATGATGATGGTGATGATGGTGATAGTGATAATGATGGTGATAATGATGATGAAGATGATGATGCTGATGTGGGCGACGATGATGGTGATGATGGTGATTATGGTGGTGGTGATGATGATGGTGGTGATGATTATGATGATGGTGATGGTGATGATGATGATGATGGTGGTGGTGATGATGGTGATGGTGATGATGATGATGATGGTGCCAATGACGGGTTGGGTTCGGTTTGGACAGAATTATGTCAGGTTTGAGTCAAACAGAAAGATTTTGGGTCGTGTTCGGGCTTGGACTGAAATCTGGGTGGGTAGGGTGGTCCTCCCTCTCCCCACCACTCAGTTTAACTTTTCTCTCTTTCTCTAAGTAGATAGGGTGGTCCTCCCTCTCCCCCATCACTCAGTATATCTGTCCTCTCTCTCCCTCTGGGTGGGTAGGGTGGTCCTCTCTCTCCCCCATCACGTGACTCAGAGCACATGGTCTCCTTCACCCTCCCAGTGCTGGTGTATCATGTGACCTGGGGGAATCCAAGCTAGTGGGCAGAACTAAATGCCCTCCCCCCAACACACACTACACACACACACACACACACACACACACACACACACATACACACAATTGGCAATTGAATTAAATATGCATGGCAGCAGAACCTCCAAACCTAGCTGAAGCAAAGCTTTGCTGATCTCCTGAAGATCCACATAATGTGTGTGTACATGTGTGTGAGGGTGTTCTGTGTGTGTGTATGTATCTGTGTGTGTGTGTGCATTTGTGTATGTATGTGTGTGTGTATGAGTGTGTATGAGTAATTAGAACAGAAAAAAGAGAGATCTTTGTTCTCTGGCACCTGCAGGCGTGTGTGTGTGTGTGTGTGTGTGTGTGTGTGTATTTGTGTGTGAGGTTCGTTCCTGACTGAGCTACTCTGTGAAGTTTCTTCATTCTTCTTCTTTGACAACCATTTAATCGAGACTCGATCATCTGAAAATTAGTGTAAACAAAGTTAATAGGTTAGCAATTCTAGAGTTAATGAACCTGCACATTAATGTTGATTAATTATGAATTAACACTTACTATTAATATGGTCAATGAACCTACACGTTAAAAACGTTAATAAAATAGTATTAATAAAGTTAGCATTACTAGAGTTAATACTACAATACTACACCTTAATAATGTTGATTAATTAGTTTAAGGAACCTTTGCATTTATAAAGTTAATGAACCCTCACATTGTTAACGTTCATACTCTACCAGTTTCTTCTGCAGGCTGTAAGAGGCTATTTTTAATCCACCCTGAACTGTAAATACACACAGAAAGCCAAAGATCTTCATTTAAAATCACAGTTCAGACTGATTTTAGATCTCAGATCACACAGTCATTCTCTCGCATCACAACAATAAAGTGTATCTTTATCTTTATCTTTTGTTTTTTTCCATCATTTGTATTCATATTCTTAGCTACATTTATTATTTTCACATTTCCACAATTTACAAAACTCTTATGTTTTACGTTTGAACTTAAAATTCAAACTCAGCACTTTTTAAAAATTCTGATTTCGAACTTTCAAACATTCCAATTTAGAACTTACTGAAACTTTTAGAACTTTTAAAATTTCCAACTTAGAAAAAAGTTTAAATTCTTATTTAGAGCTTGTTTAACATTTGGAACTTTTAAACATTCCAATTTAGAACTTTTAACATTTCTACTTAGAAAAAAAAAATTCTAATTGGGGCTTTTCTGAAAAAAAAATCTAACTTACTACTGATTTAGAACTTGTGAAATTTCTAATGTAGAACTTGAAAACATTTCAATTTAGAACCTTTTAAAATTCAAATTTTTAAATGTTTAAAAATGCTATTTTAGTCATTTTTAAAATCCTAATTTAGAATCTTTTTCTTTTTTACTTAATTGAAATGTTTAGAACTTATTAATATATTAATATATGACTGATTTATGTTCCCGCTGAAGGTACTATAGTGTTTGACATCAGTCTAAAGGACTTTTACCTTCTAATTAAAGGTGTTTGCAAGTGTAAACAGAAAATGCAGCGTCAGTTTATAAATGGTTTCAGATCTCAGTATATTTGCACCTTTTTATTCTTCATTACTGTTTGTTTAGTTATTGATGTTTATTTGTTTCTGTTAGGAGGGGTTAATAAGTCTGTACGCATTCAATTTGAAAAAGTCTTTTTTTAGTTTATTAGTTCAGTTTTATAAGTTTAAATTCAAAAATCATTTTAAATGGTCTGTTAGGTAAAGAGTAAGTTTGGATCACTTAAGGTTTAATCATAAAATGACATTTTTGCTTATTTTTAAGGCTGAAGCTTAACCAGTTTTAGAACCTCCACTAGATTTAATTTTCAGAAATGTAGGTTCTTGTCTTAGACCTTTTTTCTTTATTTGGTAAAAAAGTAATAAGTTTTCAGCTTTTAAAGCTAATTTTTAAAAATAATTTAGAGGCAAATCAATGTCTGTGATCAGTTTAATCCGCACAATATAAACTGATGATTAATGAATCAAATTTAGTGTCACGGGTGCGTACCCATCAAGGAACGAGGCACAGGCGCGGACTTCCATACTTAAGGGTTTTATTTACACGGGGGAAAACGAAACCAGGCACGAGGGCCGATACAGGGGCAAACAG
>JBBPCZ010046231.1:0-10969 GCA_037974445.1 Brycinus macrolepidotus
TGAGCTCTGTTTCATCCCATCAGAAACTGAATCAGGAGTGAAGCTGCTGGAATGCAGCACATAGAACAGCTGCTATAGAAACACTACTGCATTTACAACACATATGGAGGCATTTCTTATTTTTTACACAGCTCACAGTGCAATAGTTCAGAAAAGAATAGCAACCTGTGCATAACTCAGTCTAGAGTTATTGTAATTTTTCCAGATTACTTAAATATTTACTACATATTTAATGTAATGAATTACATTGTATTTAGTTTATAATCTGTAGCTGATTAGTTTGCATCTGTGTGGCCAATATGACAATATTATTGTGTTAAATTACATCACAATATGCATTAATATGCTTTTGTGGGCATATTGTGATATCACTATTTGAAGAAAACATGTTTCATTACAAAAATAATTAGGTTTTTTTTTTTTATGTGGCTCCATTTTTTCTGTTTGGTTTGTTCTAACTCATCACATTAAAAAAAATATTTCGATTATGTTGCGTATGGTGTAGTGATATCTTTCGTCCATGTTGCCCGGCCCTAGCACACCAACATTCAAATAATATCAGATTCAATTAAAATATATCCTCACATAGATATGGTACAGGTTAAACCTTTAGAACCGCAGGTTCTCCTCTTATTTTCAAAAGTTAAAATAAATTAAGCAATTGTATATTAATTAAATTTTACATGATTTAAGTCAGTGGTGCTCAAACTGGTCCTCAGGGCCTCCCAAATGGTCCACATTTTTCCTCTGTCCCCTTGTGCATTAAGATGAGTTGGAGCAAAAATGTGGACCACCTGGGGACAGTCTGAGGGACCACTGCTTTAGATGGCCACCTCAGAGGGTTAAGGCGGGTGTGCATCAGGACTGACTTTGGTCTGTTCTGAGCTTGGTGGAGGTGCTGTGGAGGTGGAGAACCGCAGCTCCTCGTGGATGGCGTTGAGCTCCACTAAGCCTTGGTGGAGCTGGTCGGTCACCTCCCGGATCTTGGCAGCGAATTCTGATTTAGCGCCTTGCCTGAGCTCCTTTGAGTCTTTGGTCACAAAGTAGATGTCCATGCCCACGAAGAGCCCTGTGAGCACGCCGGTGGCCATGGTGGCGATCTGGACGGCGCGGGCGGCCGTGCTGCCCGCCACGTTGGCGATCTGCACCACCCGCATGATCTCGTTGGCGTTGCTCAGGACGGCCTTGCTGGCCATGGCCCCGTCCTCGTAGATGCTGGCCAGGCCTGGGAAGTCTCTGTTGTAGGCCTGCTTCTTCACCTTAAGCAGATTAAACTGCCGCAGGTTCTCGATGCCCTGCTTGATGAACTTCATGCACTTGTTGATGTCAGCCATCTTGCTCTGGTAGTCCTCAACGATTTGCTCCACCTTCTTACGGTCCATAGAGTTATTGACAGCGTTGGAGATGCCGGCGGACGCAGAGGTCAGGCCGCCAGCTGCCGCCACCCCAAGGCCTACCGCCGTGACGATGAGGGACGTTCCCATGGTGAAAGGCGCCAGGACCAGGCCAGTGATGGTCGTCACACCACCCACGGCACTGGTGGTGCCACCGGTGACTTGGGCCACCTTCGTCCTCCAGTTGAAGCGGTCCAGGCCGTCAGCGATGGCCCTCAGATCGATGATGTGCTTCCAAAGGCCTTCGGCTCGTTCCGAGAACAGCTGGTTGAAGACACGGATGCCCTTCTGCACCTTCTCGGCTGTCAAAGCAAACGCCCTGAGAACAGACCACAGAATACCCTTTTAACATATTGATGGTCTAATTTACACCCCACTCAGCAGTAGTTATAGAAGATTTAAGGTCTCTACTGGGTTTCTAGGTCACTATTCAAGTATAAACTAATTTGCTTTCATACAAAAAACATCATTAGTTTGTTTGCTTTGTTTTTATTCCATTATCTCTGGTGATTATATTTTTTGCTAAACTAATCCCTATATAGGGTCCATATCCTACATTTTTATATTTTTTTGTGGTCTAGGAAATAAAACTCATTGCATGACTATATTTCAACCTAAAATTAAACAGGCTGTTTCTGTTACTGTGCCTTTAGACTGAGATATGTAAATAAGCTCTGCTCAGACTGGCTGCCCTGTATTGTGGCTCACACTCCTTTGGAGTTTAGAGTGGCTGAATGTAAATGCGTTGGTTTTTGAGACATTCCAAAAGAAATGAATCTGTTTGTTTTTTAAAGTAAGAAAAAGTCTGTATTTGATGATAAAACAAACTCATCAACATGAGCTTACTTGGCCTCTTCTTTTTCTGTCATGCTTTCATCTTTTGGCATCTGCTCCCATTCTGAAGAACACATCACAACAGACAGCGATGATTACTAATTCAGACAGAATGACTTACCTCCCCAAATACATATTGTTAATGATGTTTTGTGGCATGTTAAAACACAGCATGTCACCCACGGTTGACTGTGCTCCACCACTCCATGAGGCCTTCAAGATCCTGCCACAGAAACCATCAAAAACTCAGTGTGACTGCAGGCCTGCATGCGGCTGGGTTTTACAATATTTTGAGTCCTCTTTACCCGGAGAGCAAGAACAGTAAACACAAGTCAGGCTGAGACTAGGGATGTCAAGATTGCTCAAATAAAACTCAATTAAAAAATCTAATAAAACGTACATCCTCCTTTACATTATAAAGCTGTGCTCAACAGTCTGAGCCGCCTGAACCACGGACAGAGAGGAAACCCACCCCAGCAAGATCTCACTAATGCTTGTATGTTTGCAGAATTATAGTGTAATAAACTAAATGTTTGCCATTAAAAATCTCACATGTTCTGTTACATCTGTTACAGATGACTTGATTAATCACCAAATGAACTGGTAGATTAAAAATGTACTTGACAGAGGCCTGAATAATCAGAATATTTGAGTATTTGTTGGTTATGTTGGTATTCGTCTCATTTCCAAGCCACAGAATCTTTGTCCTAAACTCCAGCACTCTTTATCAGCAAGGGTCTCTAAAAGAACAGTGGTGGTCACTATACCGACTGTGATGGTCAATATGTGGACGCAGATGGTCACTATGTAGTATAACGTTAAATAAATAAAATGCTGGGAAATCAGACATGTGGGAACACTTTAAATTATCGCCCTGCCAGAAAAACGCTCAGTGTTTACGATCAGAGGCTGGTATGAAGACACTGTGGGTTTGATGGAGCGCCTCTAATATGTGAGTATAGTGACACAGATCCCAGCACTGCTAGTACTGTAAAGTGTGTAAAGTAAAGTTACCATTTGTCATACATGAACACACGTGAACAGCGCAAAATTCTTCCTCTGCATTTAACCCATTCACCCAAGTGAAGCAGCCAGGAACACAGGGCCCAGGGAGCAGTGTGTGGGGACAGTGGTGCCACTAGCCCTGGGATTTGAACACCCTAACCACTAGGCCACCAGCTGCCCTGGTAAGAATTGGGTCAGGGTTTTTTATGACCCGCACCTGCTTGACCCTCAGAAATATTCATTAATAATTAACCCAAACCTGGCCTGACCAGCAACATTTCTATAAGTTATTTATTAGTTAGGACGCTGCTTTGTCACTTATTGACCCACCAGCCCATATTCATGAAAGCTGACCCAAACCCACTTGACCTGTGGTCATGAGTCAACCCGTGGGACCCACAGATTCCAGGTCGACCTGCGCATCACTATTCTCTGGTGAAGGCAACACTAAAACCCAAGAAGTTAGAGCTTCCAACTTCAAAGCTGCATTTGAGTGAGAGGCTACAATTGCTACTTCTACAGCAACATATGGCGCAGGAGCCAAGACTACAGTCCTACCTTACTGGATATACTGTGAACTGCTGATGAAAATACTTAAAATCAGGCTTATTTTAAGGGGATTTGAGAAGTATTTGGGTACTCAAAGACTGTAAAGGGCTATAATGGACAGTGACAGCTCTAGTTAAGATGAGTCTCAAGACCAGACACAAGGGGGGGCAACAACAAGAGTGACTGTGTTTCTGACTTTTTTTATGAAAACAGACCTCCTCTTCCTCCTTGTGCGCTTTCTCCAGACGAAGCTCATTCAGCTGCTCAATCAGGGACTTCTTCTGGACTTCACCCTGGAACAAAAACACACATTTTTAATTCCTGCAGTAAATTCATTAACAGATCACTACATTACATCACTCCACCAGCATCCTGCACAACTGAAAGCATTACAGAACTGCAGGGAAACCACAGACTTCTGTAAAGTGAAGCAAGGTGAAACAAAAACAGAGAGAAAAGAGGAAGAGAGAGAGAATTTCCCAAATATTGACAGCAGCAGTCTTGAAATATGACTTCCTATACACAAAGTCCAAGAGAGGAAGTCCCAAACATGCAAGTTCAGTTCATTTTTACAGCTCTCAGTAAAAATGAATCAAAATATTTATGGGGGGACAAAATGACATCTTTTAGCTCGGAGTTTCAAATTTTTTCAGAGACACCCCTAAAGGTCACTTTCAGGGCATCTAAAGTGTCAATCGGGGTCTCCGAAGACCCCCCACATTTCACATCCTAGCATGTTCTAACCTTTTTAATGAGAACAGGTCGAAATGCAGAGAAGTGTTACTGATTATCGTTTTGATCTGAGTGTGGAGCAATTACGGCTCTGTGAACTGAGATCAATGTTTTAATGGACTGAGCAGTTGTTGTGCTTCAGTTCTCAGTTTCTATCAAACTACGAAGGCCAGGAGGACTCCAGATACCTCTGCAGGATCAGCTTCGGTTCTGTTCCTCTTCTGCAGCACCTTCCCCTGAAATCACAGCACAAGCTGAGCTCCATACAGTCTCTCCGCCCGTTCCAGTGAACAATCAATCACAGCACAATTTAAAGAAACAGTTCATTGTAAAATCACATTTAAACCACTTTCTGCTCATCCCAGATGTGGTCGATCAGCTGAGACATGCCTGGAGTCTAAATTTTCCAACGTTGCAGCTGCGAGGCTAACATCGCTAACAAACACTAGGAATCAATAGTCACCCAAATATCCCAAATCCTTTCTGTAAAAATACATCATTAAAACATCTCTCAACCTGCATCCAGATCTTCTTTAGGGGCGTGTGGGTGTGGTTCAGGGCACAATCTTCTCACTTACGACTGCCCTGAAACAGCTGCTTGAAGTTTAGTTCATTTTTACAGCCCATACTCTGCCCTAAACGACATCCACAAGTCTGCTCCACCTTAATGAAGAGCGGGATGTGCTTTGGAAAACTTGATGATGCATTTTTACGGAAAACAATCTGGGCTATTTGGGTGACTGTTGATTCCTCGTGTTTGTTAGTGACCTTACGAAGAAGCAACACTGGAGATGTCTTAGCTGCCTGACTGGGGTGAGTTGGACTATTCCTTTAACCGGGACTTCTAAAGGAAGACTATGAGTCCATTTAGCCGATTCAAGACAAACAAAACCACATGATGAAGCTTTGTCGACTACCTTGGGGGTCACGTGAGGCATGAATGGGTTCTTCTTTTTCTTCACTTTCTTCTTTTTTGGCTTTGTAGGGAGACAGACAGGACACAAACACAGTAACACTGACCGTCTCGTTGTCTAATTTCATTAAAAGCTCTAAATATGTCAAAATACCAGGCTGTTTGTATCGGTGTCCTCTTCTTTGGTGAGTCTGTCCCTCTGGTCCTCGGCATTAGCATCTCCGGCTGTTTCCGCACACTCGTCACTGTCGTCCTGAGAGACAGAGTCTGTGTGAGTCTGCAGAACTATTGATCCCAGTCTGTGATCGGGATGGGCGAGAGACTATTTGCGATAGGTTTCATACGGGACAGTCAGTCAATTTTTCGGGTGTATTTTGACTTTTCTTGGATTTTTCCCAAATTTCTCCCCAGTTTGGTCACCAGCAAGGACTCCACCATCACACACTTCCACCAACACTGGGAGGCTGAAGATGAGCGTCGTAACAATACAGATGATTTATTCCCACATATCTATCATGCTAGGATATGATTATCATTAAATTCTGCCTGTTTGCCTTTCACAGGACATTCCGTCCACCGTCCACTCAAAGTATCACAAGCCTATGGCATAAACTGCAGATCCATTTGAGGTTTTATAGGTTCTCTGTATTCAAATATTCAAATACTAATTCAATTACCTGTTACTATGTGTTTGCTGATGAACACTAATGTATGTTTCATTGAAGTGAGAAGCAGTTTAAAACAGACTGTACCTCCATTCGATCACTGCGGGCGGCACCATCCTGGTCCTCAGACTTCCAGCACCGTTTTCCAAGATATCACACACAAACACACACAGACACAGAAAGACAAGGTTAAAAAACATACAAAATAAACAACACCTGTAATATCCACATTATATTATATTATATTATATTACATTATATAATATTATATATTATTTTGTACTACATCATATAATATATTGTATAATAAAATGCATTATATTACATTATATTGTATTATAATATACTCCGTCATATAATACACTATATTCTGTTATACAACATAATATCATACTTACATTAACTGACTGAATATTGTACCTTTAGTACCTTACCTAACACCTTTTTGTTTTCTTTTTTTAAGTAGTCTTAATTTGAAAGGGCCCATGTCCTACATTTCCTTGTCATTTCCACTACACTGATGTGGTTTTATGAACTAAAAACATAATTCATTTTTACATCATCCTCTATCATTTAATATTAAATAGGTCTTTGTGTTACTGTGGCTTTAAGACTGATACATGCAAATGTTTAGTTCATGTTTTCTGCAGTTTCCAAAAGTCTGCACACCTTTGCTGCACTCTGAGCATCACGTGGACGTCTGGGTTTCTTAAAGATCTTCGGTGCTGCCTGTTTAAGCACACACACACACACACACACACACACACACACACACACACACACACACGTTACAGACAGCTCAGGACACAGTGTGTGTAAGGACAGGCACTTACAGTCTTTACCTCACACACTGTCTCCTCTCTCTCTCCACTCTTTGCCTCCCCCTCGCGCCCCCCCTCCGCTCCCCAGCCTCCGCACTCCTGCAGCTGGGACAGAAAAAAGGGCTGAAGCCCTGCACTGAAAACGTATACACATAAAGGGCCACTACCATGGAAAAAATATGTTGAAATACCAGGTTGTTTGTACTGGTGTCCTCTTCTCTGCCGTGTCTCTCCCTCCGGTCCTCGGCGTTAGCGTCTCCGCCTGTTTCCGCACACTCGTCACTGTCGTCCTGAGTGACAGAGCCTGTGTGAGTCTGCAGAACTATTGATCAGGATGTGCAATTGGCTATTTGGGATAAGTTTTATACGGGACAATCCGTCTTATTTTTTGGGTGAATTTTGAATTTTCTTGGATTTTTCCCAAATTTCTCCCCAATTTGGTCTCCCACCAGCAAGGACTCCCCCATCACACACTCCCACCAACACTGGGAGGCTGAAGATATGCGTCGTCACAATACAGATGATTTATTCTCACATTTCTATCATGTGATTGCCAAGACATTCTGTCCACCATCAAAGCATCACAGGCCTATAGGTGGACAGTAGTCCCACAGCACCCTAAAGTACAACTGCAGCTCTGTTTTAGGTTTTTCTGGGATCACTATACTCAGATACTCAAATACTAATCCAATTACCTGTTGGTATTTGCAATTAAGTGTTTGCTTACACATTTTGTGTATTTTTTAAATACAGTAATGCCATTTATGTAATAATAAGAGGTCAGTGTAGCACATAATGTTTCAAAACATAAAATTACTCCATAGTCCATTTACAAGCAAATTATGGTCCATATATGCAAATTCAGCTGCAAACACAGCCTGCTTTTTATTCACTTTTTTGTGATGTTACAAAAAACAGCTGCATTTTGAATGAGGCAGCCAATCAGAACACACGCAGCCAATCAGAAATGCACACAGCCAATCAGAACACACGCAGCCAATCAGAACACACGCAGCCAATCAGAACACACGCAGCCAATCAAAAACACACACAGCCAATCAGAAACGCACACAGCCAAACAGAAACACACACAGCCAGTCAGAAACACACACAGCCAGTCAGAAACACACACAGCCAATCAGAAACACACACAGCCAAACAGAAACACACACAGCCAATCGGAAACAAGGTCATTTACATATATCAGTCTTAAAGGGGAGGTAACAGAAACGGTTTAGGTTAAAAGACGTTCATTTAAAATGAATTACAAAAGTTTGTAGTGAATAAAACCACACCATTAAAAATGATAAAATGCAATAAAAATGTCAAACAGGGGCCCTTTAAAGGAACCGTACTTGAACAGAGCAGAAAAACAGACAAACGGAGAGGAAAGTGAGAGATCAGGCTGCACTGTACCTGATTAAGATTCGTTTTAGTGTGACTGAGCTGGTGGGAGATGGTATTACGGAGCTCCTGCATCAAATAAAATTAAAAAAGCAAAATATTAAAATATTCGATCAGTATAATATTAGAATTTTTTAATATTATAAAATATTATAACCAGTTGAGCTGGACCTGCTTTATAATAATTCTATACCTGTGAAAGTGGGCGTGGCTTAAGTGGGTGGGGTTACAGACATCAAGAAGCACATTAATAACCAACTGTACTCTAGAGTCTAGACAGCCAATCAGAAGTCTGGATTTCAGAACAAGTGTGCTGATTGGCTGTCTGAATTACAAAATAAGCATGCTGATTGGACCGCCATTACCAATGAAACTGAAATTTGGTGTTGAATGACAGCGTGCCACATTCTTTACCTCCTCAGTGGGTCTTGATGGGATTGGGGGTGTTTCCATTTTACTGTCTGAGTCAATCTAGGACACACACACACACACACACACACACACACACACACACACACACACACAATTACAGAATGCGGTTTGTTCCTCGGCGTGACTCCCACATGACTGCCGTAACTCACAGCAGATGAAGAAGGAACAGGCCGAACCCTTTGTGTGATCAGAGGCTCTGCTGGGTCAGATGATTTAAATCAGTCGTTCTCCTTCCAAACATGAGCATTTACCTCCACCTCCGCT
Source organism: Brycinus macrolepidotus (assembly GCA_037974445.1). Classification (NCBI taxonomy): domain Eukaryota; kingdom Metazoa; phylum Chordata; class Actinopteri; order Characiformes; family Alestidae; genus Brycinus; species Brycinus macrolepidotus. The sequence continues at coordinate 9,014 of JBBPCZ010046231.1, forward strand.
TCTTTATGACCAACTACACATAGGAAAACAACTACCAGTAATCGTCTAGCTTTAGATTATTACTACTGCTACTAATAATAATAATAAATACTACTACTAATAATAATAATAAGAAGAAGAAATACTAATAATACTAATAATAGTGATAATAGTAATGATTACTACTACTACTACTAATAATAATAATAAATACCACTACTACTACTACTATTATTATTATTATTAGTAGTAGTAGTAGTATTAGTAGTAGTATTAATAATAATAATAATAATAAAAATAATAATAATATTAGCACGGGAACTGTGTGAAAAGTTCTAATCTTTAGTTTGACATTAAAAAAAGCAGAAAGACACTTAGACCTGAACCTGATGATGCAGAAGGTAATTCAGGTGTAAACATAGGTGAGTGACGTACCGGGACCCGTGTGGGAGGCGTGTCGTGGTCCTCTGGGCTGCTCTGCTGGAGGACAGAAGGGAGAGTGTGTTCAGTGATTTCACAGTCTAAATATAACGGGTGTGTTTTGTTTGAACAGTAATCACGGCGGTTTCTGTCCTCTGTATCCTTGAGAAGTGAGAGTTCTGTGAAGTGTGTTTGTAAAGAGTGCACGTGCATGTGCATGTGTGTGTGTGTGCGTGTGTGTATTTGTAGTACCCTGATGATCTCTACCTGCTTTGAGGAACCTGCGCCATCAGCCACTCCACCCAGAGTCAAACTGCCCTCCTGCAGCTTACAGGGAACAGAGCAGAATCAGACACTCCGGTTTCCATGGTTACACTACATGCACTCTCATTGTTACACTACTCCCATTTCCATGCTTACACTAGATGCATTTCCATGGTTACACTTCTCCCATTTCCATGGCTACACTATTCCCATTCCCATGCTTACAATACATGCATTTCCACGGTTACACTACATTTATTTCCATGGTTACACAATTCCCGTTTCCATGGTTACACTATTCCCATTTCCAGTGGTTACACTATTCCCATTTCCATGGTTACACTATTCCCATTTCCACGGTTACACTATATCCATTTCCATGGTTACACTATATCCATTTCCATGGTTACACTTCTCTCATTTCCATGGTTACGTTTCTCCCATTGCCATGATTACACTACATCCACTTCCATGGTTACACTACATCCATATTCATGGTCACACTACATCTATTTCCATGTTTACACTTCTCCCATTTCCATGGGTTCTCATCTCAATAGTTACACTGCATCCTCTTCCATGGTTACACTACATGCATTTCCAGTTATACATACATATATTTACAAGGTTACCATTCAAAACTACTGAAGAGAAAAATAAGAAAAGTGTCTGTTCTGTTGGTGTTACAAAGTGTTCAAAAACACTTTGTAAATTTCAGAAAAACCCAGAACACACAGACCTGTGTGGACTCTGAGTGTGTGTCCACAGGCAGTTTTCCTTTTTCCCTCTCCTGCAGAGCACACACATGCCTCAGTTAGCACACACTTTCAACACCATATTGCACTGGAAAATCACTAGTGTGTTACAAATGGACCCCTCCATTCAGTTTTCCAGCGCAGGTAAAAGAGTCACCGCATTAAAAGCAGCACAGGTAAAAAAGTCACCGCATTAAAACCAGTGCAGATAAAAGAGAGTCACCGCATTAAAAGCAGCGCAGGTAAAAAAGTCACCGCATTAAAACCAGTGCAGATAAAAAAGAGTCACTGCATTAAAAGCAGCGCAGGTAAAAGAGTCACTGCATTAAAAGCAGCGCAGTTAAAAGAGTCGACGCATTAAAACCAACACAGGTAAAACAGTCACCGCATTAAAAGCAGCGCAGGTAAAACAGTCACCGCATTAAAAGCAGCGCAGGTAAAAGAGTCACCGCATTAAAACCAACACAGGTAAAAGAGTCACCGCATTAAAACCAACACAGGTAAAAGAGTCACCGCATTAAAACCAACACAGGTAAAA
>JBBPCZ010046259.1:0-13067 GCA_037974445.1 Brycinus macrolepidotus
GACAGGGGGAGGAGTTATAGAGTCTGATGGGTGGGTGTGTGACAGGGGAAGGAGTTATAGAGTCTGATGGGTGTGTGACAGGGGGAGGAGTTATAGAGTCTGATGGGTGTATGTGTGACAGGGGAGGAGTTATAGAGTCTAATGGGTGTGTGACGGGGAGGAGTTATAGAGTCTGATGGGTGACTGGGTGACAGGGGGAGGAGTTATAGAGTCTGATGGCTGCGTGTGTGACAGGGGAGGAGTTATAGAGTCTGATGGGTGAGTGACAGGGGGAGGAGTTACAGAGTCTGATGGGTGAGTGACAGGGGGAGGAGTTATAGAGTCTGATGGGTGAGTGACAGGGGGAGGAGTTATAGAGTCTGATGAGTCTGACGACAGTAGGGGTGAAGGATTTTCTGTGGCATTCAGTGGAGTCTATGGACATCAGCCCTCCAGGAGGAGTTGGGGGTCCCTGCTTTAAAGGGTTAGTCTATTCTTTTATAAGCAAATAATCACAGACCGTGTCACTGTGACTTGTTACACATTCATGGTTTTTGTGCATCTGTGTATGTGTGTGTGTATGTCTTTCGGGGGAACCACAGTAGAAACCAAGGCACAACCCCCACACACAGATTTGCCTTAGTCATTCTACAGTGATGTTAATGGCTAGACAGACAGACTGGTGAACTGAGGCCATTTATAAATGGAGAAGAATTAATCTTTCTGACTAATGGCATCTGTGTCCTCTTACCTGCCACCTTTCAAACAGGTTGAGGGCACTCAGGGCACAGTGAATATGTCATCTGTGTTCAGCACAAACCTTTTATGGCAAGTGTTCATAAATACATCAACACTCCCACTTCGGAGAACATCATCCCACAAAGAACACTGTTCTATTCACTGATATGTTCAACAGAAACCACTGAGGACTTGTTTCATATGACATTCACACATATGACAAATAGGAATGTGGAAGAGGCAGCAGTGAGTGTTTTTGCCAGTAAAACACTATATAACATTGGAAAACAAATACATAAAAATGTGTTTCCAAGAAAAAGTAATGAATATTGTGGTCAGAAAAACACTGATTTAGTTCTTGAGTTCATGGCATTTATCTGTTCTGTTCCATCATCAGCTCCCGATTTAATTTGATGAAGGACTGATTAGATGAACCAGGTGTTTGGACGGCACCTGTACATACTGGCCTTCCTCCAGGGATATTTGTTTGCTTTCCATTATTGTGTTGTTTTGATCAAACACAAACTTACTGCCCAGATAAATGGCTTTCAATCATTTTTTCCAAAGACTACTTTTGCACAGTGCTGTGTATTATGACTATAATGTCTGGAAACGATACAATCATATGCAAAAGTCACCTGGTCAAATGACATGTTTTGTTGATTTTTTTATGTGTAAATAAGTACACAACCTCTACAGAGAACACACTTTAATAATTACTGTTCATTTGCTGAATTTAATATTTTGGGAAAAATTAAACAAAAAATATGGCCTGTGCAAAAGTTAGAAAACTTCTAATAAAATACAAATGTAGTGAACTATTTCAGCAGTAATTTTATTATCTGTAGTATTTATATCTACCTCTCTTACTGACCACAGCATTTTGTGTATATAGTATAGTGTATGTAGTGCAGGGTATTTTCTGGAAAGTTTTATTTTGACTTCATATTTTATTTTATGTTGTTCTTGGTTTTGTGTCTCTGTGTGTCTGTGCAGTCACTGCATAAGCAGTTTCCTCCAGGATCAATATATTATAAATACACATGCAATATTATGTAAAATGCCACATTTTATATCTTATATTCTATTTTTTCCAGTGTCTTAAACTGTTGCACCAACATTTGTTCTATATAAATGCCTTATTTGAGGCTGTTCCCTGTTGAGGATGTGTATTTGTTTTCAGTACACAGCTGTGTCCTTGCTTTCGCAGAAAATCAACAAAACACATCAGTCTGACTGGGGGGGGTTTCAAACTTTTGCATAAGACAGTGAGTCATTTTAAAGAGAAATGAACCATTTTAAATGGAGCTCAATGCATGCAAAGTGTAACAAAGAGTCACAGGTACAAGTTAAAATGAACAAAGAGATTTTAAGTGAGAATAAAAAAGGTATAAAGGGAATCGTGAGCCGCTTTTCAACCGAACAGAACAAAAATAGACGAAAATGAGCTCTGGAAGGGAGCTCCACATTTTGGAGTTGCATGAAACAGCAGGTTGCTTCTCAGCTTGTGTTTGAGTTCTGGAACGGTCCAAAGGCACGTGATCTTATGTCACCATCTGAAGCACAATCTGTTTGACGGTCAGTTTCTGAAGGTGCTAGACCTGGGCTCATCAAACTGGTGTCCTCGGCCTCCCTGTCGCACCATGTTTCACTCCATTTTGTTCCATCCTGGCACGCCATCAGGTAGCGTCCTCCTGCCAGGCTACAACAAAGCTGTGTAGGTGTTATGGGCTGTTGAGGACTGGAGCCAAGAAGCACTGCCATATTTTCCAGATTTTAGCTGTGAAATGTCTAGCACTTTACTGTCACTCGTGAAGTGGATGCTTCACATGAGCACACAAAATCAAAACTGACTAGCTTCTCATTCTCCACAAGAAAATGGGTTTCTATCAGTTAAATATTTGACACAGCTGAATCCCAGGCTTTCCTCATTCGATAGGACGCAGAAAAGCACTTAAATTGTCAACACCCTCAATCTAAGCCTTATAATACAGACCTAACAGCTACAACCATCAGTATCCAAGGTAATTCAGTGCACACTGAATACAAAATCTAAGACTTGAATGTGGTCTTTTAAAAAGAATCTGTGAACTGAACCAGACGATGTGGTGCAACTTGGAGAAAAAGGATAAAAAGAACAGCTATAGGGATAAAAAGATAAAGTAATAACTTACAGGCAGGTAGAACTTGTTGTCTGAGGCTTGAGTGGATTGGCCGTAAACGCTGTGCACGCTCTCATTGGAGATGTTCGGTGCAGATATTGTAAACAGCTTCTCATCCTCTAGAAAGAACTGGACACACATAACAAAACCTACTTAGACCTTTATTGCAGAAAAAAAAGCATATTGTGCAGGAAACACAATATGTCCAAAAGTATCCAGACACCACTTCTAAATACTGAGTTCAGCTACTTTAAGGTCCATTGCTGATACAGGTGCTCATTTGCACACACACGTTTTGTTTAATCTCCTTAGAAAAGCTCTGGCCAGCAGAATCAGAGGCTCTGGAGCAACCACATATGAGCCTGAGATCACTGTGGCCAATGACAAGAGCCAGACAGAGGGCTGTGAAGACCCCAGCTGTTGGGCCGTGAGTTGCAGAAGGAACTGGATGGAGCTCCATCACTCCATAGACAGCAACCACTTGTTTTACTTGATTTTAAATACTGAAAGGGCAAATTATTTTGATTAGTTAGTTTCTTCTGGAAATTATTTTGCTTATTTATTAAAAGAGATTATTTTACTTTAAAAAATTGAAATAAGCAAAATGATTTGCCAATGGAATTGACACTTTAAATAGATGGTAAAATACCTAATGGAATGGAATCCAGAAATAATTATAATAAGATAATATTCAAAGAGCAATCAACGTACAAAGAAGCTGACAAAGCTCTAGTCAGGCGAAAAGATCTAATTTTGAGGCGTTAAGCTTGAATTTTCAGGTGTTAAGCTCTAGTTCTAAGGTGGGTTGTAATTCACAGAAAGTGAAAAAAGACTAAGAGTGTTATATAACTGAAGACTCACTGAAAAATTTTGTCCTTACTTCTGTCTGGTTTTTATAGACAGCGGTTTGTCATACAATCGACTACACTTGAGGGCGAGGGGAACATTGCTGAACTATTACTTGAAGGTAAAATGAGCTATTGTTTACTATGAATGGCTCCAAGGGGATCAGCTGAAGGTATTACCTTAAGAAACTCCCGAACTAACAAAAAGCCAAAACCCCTCTATAAACAGAAATGCGTACATGCACACACTCACACACACTCACACATTTACACACACACACACACACACACCTGAGCTTTAATTAAGGTCCAGGGCTTTAACCTGGAGAAGCAGGGAGCTTAATGTGAGCAGTCAATTTGTGTTCCATTGCTCTGTGGCTAATTTTTATTTTACTGTGACATTACTGTGTTTATACCAATCACTGAAACACAAACAATGACAGCTACCCATCAGAAACCACAAAGGCTCAGCGAGAAGATCTCTACAGATTAGAGACCAAGTTGCATCAAACCTCTGCATTCGCCACAATCCTTCCTTGCCAAGCAACACTACACAACAACTCGGCTTGTTGGACTTGCTTTAAGTGGATCTTGTCCTTGTCTGAATAATAAGAGAGGAGGAACTGTGGGTAGATTTATAAGAGCTTTAGAACTACACTATTATGTGCACACACACACAAAATACAATTATCTCTGTAATTATTGTAGAGCTGTCGATTATTGGGTTATAACCGATTTCTCAATAAATAATAATAATATCCAATTAAATAGAATAATACCCTGCTCAATGATTCAGCAAAATTATGTTATATAATTATCTTTACTAACATTAAATATGTTTTTGTACTGAGTTGGGCAGTAGGGATGGCTGAATACTGACTGACCTGAATGCATTCAGTAACTTATTTTGTTACAGCAAATAAAAAACAGACCTTAAAACACACGAGGGAATCTTAATAATCCACTTCCATTCACTAGCTAGGACTCCCCCAGTCACACAACACTACCAGCATGTTCTTGAAATGCCGCTAAACTATTTCAAACAGTCACCAAAGCAACATCATTTGATGACTTGACGCGCTTGGAGGAGAACACTAATCGCAAACTCTGTTACGTCAAATCAAGTACAGCCCATTATCATACACAAAGGTCATTCAATGCGGTGAGAGGACGGACCCTCCTGCCCACCCTGAGAGAGAGTCTTGCACTTTTCCATAGGTGTACAGGAACCATGCTGTACCTAAACCATACTGTGATGGTACAGAAGTTGTAGGACGCTTTGAGTTTCCAGTGTATCTCAGCCCGGTAACAAAGCCCGGTTTCTGACTCAATTCTCTCCACACAGTCTGTGGCTGGTCATCGTCCCAAAACTGCATCCGTGGAGTCGAACCAGCGGAATTTTTTTTTCTGTCAGAGCTGCTTTTGTTATTGTGGCCTTTATTGTGTTGTTTGAGCTTTTAATTTTTTTCTTGCCGTTGTTTTGCCATGTGATGAAAACCTAACCCAGCTAACTTTTTAGTGATGTCCTGGATCACCTTCACATTTTTCCCAGCGTTACAGAAATTTTCTAGCATCATAGAAAACTCCCACTGAAATTTATCTTCAGTCCAAACAGACGGTAGTGCTTGTACGTTGTCCACTTCCCAGTTGTTAGTTTGCATCTCCATTGTTGTTTGTTTTTGTGCGGACAGTAAAAAAACAGTGGCCTCTTTCCAAGTCCGTCTGTTGTCATGATGACATTTTGACCAATCAGAAAGCAGTTTTGCAGTCAGCCCACTTTTAGCCCGGCCATCGAGCAGCTTGGGTACGGACCGCTTTATTTGTAATGGAGATATAATAGTTTGTGGTAGAGAACAACTTCAAACCACTATTTGTGTTACTAGGAAACTACTTTAGAAGTAATTGTATTTATTTATCTATAGTAAAGGTTAACCATTTTTTGGTGGAATGAATAGCCGGTTTAAAACAAAATTCAGGGTTTTACATTAAAGCAAATAACAAAAAAAACAAAACAAATAACATTACGGCTGTGATAATCTACGGCCACCAATTAGTGATAATGCACTCCCACTAGTGTTCTACTGCTTAATTAAGACATTTCCAATAAAGTATTCTTGAGTCTGCACAGTTTACTATTGTTCAGTTAAGTTCGTTATTGTTTTATTTTACCTTTTTAAATGATTACTCAATCACCAAAATAATGACTCAGTCGCTAATATAATTGACAGTGACAGCTCTAAATTAATGTCAGTCTTTGTAAAGGCCGGTAAAAAAAAGGTAATGAAAAACCGTCTACAGTTAATTAGCTCCATGGGCGGCTTCCATGGGTGGATTTAAGAGGCTTAGACCTCAGTGTTTCTAGAAAAGACCAATTCCTTCTTTCACCTATGGTTCTTCTGAATATTATGACACGTCATTTTACCTCACTGCTTGTGGTTAGCTAGTGCTACCAAATTTCATCAGTAAATGTGTGGAAGAAAAAGGATGACAAATGCCTTAAATGACGGAAAACATTGCAGCATGTAGGCGGCATGCAAATTCAGACCCGGTTTATGGTCTTTTTCATAAGAGAGTGAATAAAGTAAAGTGGCCCCTTATAGTCACATGTGAACACAGCACACAGTGTGAACAGCATTAAATTCTTTCTCTGCATTTAACCCATTCACCGAGTGTAGCAGCGGGCAGCCAGGAACACAGCGCCTGGGGAGCAGTGTGTGGGGACGGTACCTTACTCAAGGGCACCTCAGCGGTGTCCCTAGCAGTCCTGGGATTCGAACCCACGACCTTCTGATTGCAGGGGCAACTTCCTAACCACCAGGACACCAGCTACCCCAAAAAAGAGGTGCACCATTCCTGGAAGTACTGCAATACCAGGTTGATCCATGGAGCAGATGGAGCAAGCCCCTTTTCCGTCTCCTCGTTCTAAAAATCAATTTAATTTGTAGTCCTCATATAGAGGACGTATCAGATATTAAACTGATGAGAACAGATAGTACACTTGATCTTAGCCAAATGGCCGAGAAATCGCAAAGTTGTTTATAATGATCTAAACATTATAGCTATATTATGAGTTATATAAACATTATAAAAGATTATCAGAGACCATTTCCTCTCCCATGTTAATATTAATGGAGTGTAGCAGAGTGGTATTAAAGTAAAATAGTAATTGATCCGTTTATTGTTGATTCGTGTACCGTGTTCTTTTGCACCGTTTCAGACGAAAAAGAAAGGAGAGGAAGAACATGGTGAGGCAAAACCAGGACAAGAGTAAGAGCAAGAAAGTGACAGAAACAGGGAGAGCAGAGAGAGAGACGCGAGACAGAGGGGAAATGAAGGAGGAAAGGAGAGTGGTAGATGTTACAGAGACGGAAACACAATAAAGGAGCCAAAAGGAAAGGGGAGCTCTGGGTAAAACTGCATTTTTACTTACGGATCATTTAAACCAGACTGTTTTCTTCAGCTGGTCCTGCAGACTGTCAGAGGTGCCTGAGACAGCCCACCAGTGAATACTGTTTGTGGTCAGTTGTGTTAATTTTAAAACCTTAATGCGTTTCATTGTGTGGCTCCTAATTACTAGGGGATCCATCACACATAATACCTACTCGTTGGTGGTCCTGTGGGGGTCTTGACAATTGATAAATAAAAGGGGCTAAGAAATGACAGATGACAACTTATAATTGTAAACTCCAAGGTGCACCTATATGGTAAGAGGAGCTGCTAAAACGGACAAGAGAGAGAGAGAGAGAGAGAGAGTAAGAAAAATGATAAACATAAATTGCAGAACCTAAAGATTCAGCACATCTTCCCTGTGATTTCTGAAGAGCTGTCATATAATGGAATTTGAGCTTATAAAATATATGATCCGTAAGTCTATTTGATAGAATGTGACCCAGCAAGTGGACTGAGAAATGGATCTTTACAGAGCCTCTATCTGAGCTGTTCTTGTGACGCAAACACTCTCCCTCTGTCACAGGCTGAAGTCTAAAGGCTCCATTCGTGATGTAGCTTATCCTAAATGCATTACCGTTCCCAGATTTTTTCACCAAGGCTGGTTCCCTGCTCTAACCCCAGACCTCAGGCCATCCAGACCCTGTCAGAAGCGCACAGCGGATGGCCGCAGAGCCGTGTGTTGTGTGTACAGGAAATGGCCTTCAGTTACACTGGAGGTGAGTGAAATCATTGGGTATTAAATGGAGGAAATGAGGGTTTGCTATATGGAGACCAGTGTGATTTTCCACTCCAGTGTGTTATTTTATTCCAGCCTATTTTAGTGAGGATGAATGAGGGTGATGCTTTACTTCATATCGTAAATAGGGATGCAACTATGCATCATGATGCATCAATCTGATGTTGATTTTGGCCATGAGTTTTACAGTATACATGCTTTTGATCAAATGTTTTTTGGTCACTTTATATTTTTAACATCAAAATATTTCGTGGATTGTTTTCAATGTGTGTATTTCACTCCAGACACCTTTTTATATTGAGAGTATTTTCAATAAATCTGAATTGTATCACAGTAATCCTGGTGAAATCAAACATTTTATGATGCAGAGTTGCATCATGAAGACTAATACATTAGAATAACAGATAATAGATTCAAATGATTGTATGTACTGAATAATAGATTCAAATGATTGTATGGCCTGGGATTTACACCCCTAATGATCAAGTTTGGTACAGGACCCTGGGGTCTAATCAGCAGTGGCTGTGAGGTTGCTCCTCCAGGCATTAGTATTCCTCCAGGGTTTCCTGAACAGCTGACTCACAAAACCACTTCTGCTCCCTCTGTTAAAAAAAATGCGCGATACCAGCCCAGCACAGCCGTAAGCGTGAATAAATGGGATCTCATGGGGCGTAGCGTTGCGGAGCTGGCTGTGAGGGGCACGGCGGATGTGAAGCCCTTTGGCAGCCTCGATACGTACCATGTTGAACACAGCCATGACCAGGATGAGCGCGGTGGTTGCCATGGTGAGCGCGAGCCGTATCCAGGGCTTGTTGGCGTCGAGTGTGGAGGAGTTCGGGAGCCAGGGCAGAGAGCAGGAGGCCACGGTGCCCCATCGCTACGGCAACAAGAGAGAGAGAAAGAGAGAGAGATTGGTGAAAACGAGCTTTAACTCCCACTAATGTCATTAGCATATCGGTTCCTGTGCCGACCGCCCTGGGTCACGCTTCGGATGAATAAGAAGCGCGTCAAGCATACAAGTAGGAACGTCTGAGGTAACTTACTTAAAAAAGCACACCAATCCAACCCTCCCCACATATGAATCCCAAAGTAACTCAAGTAAACTTAAAGCGAGATGCATGACGTGAAGAGATATGGGTTCTTAAGCAAATCTGGATGAGGTCTGTATCTGTAAATTCCAGTTTGTGAGATACTGTGTCCATATGTCGTTTCTTGACATGCGCTGACTTTTACAACTTTTTCAACTGTTTCCTTTGTAGAGCAGAGTAGAGCAGAGAAGAGAAAAGTAGAGAACAGTAGAGTTGAATAAAATATAGAAGAGAACAGTAGAGTAGAGAAGAGTTGAGTAGAGTGGAATAGAATAAAGTAGAGATGAGTAGAGTAGAGAAGAATAGAGTAGAGAACACAAGAGTAGAGTAAAGTAGAGAAAAGTAGAGTCGAGCAGAGTAGAGTAGAGAAGAGCAGAGAAGAATAGAACAGAGTAGAGTGGAGTAGAATAGAAAAGAGAAGAGTAAAGTAGAGTAGAGAAGATTAGAGTAGGGCAGAGATGAGTAGAGAAGAGTAGAACAGGGAAGAGTAGAGTAGATTAGATTAAAGATGAGCAGAGTAGAGTAGAATAGGGAAGAGTAGAATAGAGAAGAGTAGACAAAAGTAGAGTAGAGAAAAAAAGAAAAAATATTTCAGGGTTAAAGCTTGTTTAAGAACATAATAGCAAACGGGACAAAAGACCGTCTACATCTATTAGTGCTGCCTCTCAGAGACTGAACCTCCACTCTGATAGAAGCATCCTGGACACAACACCTTAAATGGATACTGAAGGTCTAGAACAGTGGACTGTGCCTTTGAGGTGATCCTCACTTCACTACAGGTTCTGAAGGTCATTAAGGGCACCAGTAATATTACAGCACATCGTAACATTTTTTTTCAGTTTGTTTCTGTCAAACCAACAAATTTCAGAAAAAGAACTAGATAAATTACAGAAAAAGGACTCGATAAAAGAAGAATAAAACATTTCTAGTGCGTTTGTGTCTTTGGACGTTGTCGTGCAAGGTTTGACAGGACATGGCTGGACCGCAGCGCGACCATCTGTTCATGTCTGAAGCATCTTCAACGCTTCAGGAGCACTAAAGATGTGAAGCTCAGCAGAAAAAAAGCACTCCAGCTCACCTGGGATAAGAGTGATGTCAGACGTGCTCAGACACACACTTAAGATGCACAATGAGTGCTTTTCAGCATCGAACAAAAAAAAAAAAAACACCTCTCAGAGATGAGTTTCAACCAGGTTTGGTTCACAGCAGCCGTGCCCCAGTTTACGAAAGCGCATCCGCTCTCACTCGAGAAGCAGAAAAGGGGTGGGAATGTGCCGTCTGCTGCATCGCAGCCCAGAACCCAAATCTTTTGGACCTGAAAAAAACCCTTTTGATTCTTCCCACAAGTGCACAGAACATAACATATAACATATAATACATAGAAAACAGCACACAACATATAACGCATAACATATAGCAACACATAACATATATAACACACAACACAACACAACACATAACACAACATAACATAACATAACATAACACACAACACACAACATAACATAAAATATAACATAACAACACAACGCACAACACAACACAACACAACACGACACGACACATAACAACATAATATAAAACTGAACACATAATATAACAACACATAATATAACACAACACAACACATAACATTAAACTTAACACATAACATAATATAACTTAACACAACATAATATAAAACAACACAACACAACATAACATAACACAATAACATAACATAACACACACCACAACACAACACAACACATTACATAACAACAAAACTTAACACATAACATATAACACATAACATGTAACATATAACACAACATATAACACATAACATATATCAGAAAACAAAACATAAGAACATAACATAACATAATTACAGCATTTATTTTTAAGGGTGTAATTGGGCACTGACTTTATCACACTGATGTTTTGACCCTGTCTTGTTGGATTTGTTTCTTGGGTTTGAACTGAAACAATGACTGGGTGCGCAATGTTTAAGTGCGCAGTGTAAATTTCAGGATTCTCCCATCTGTCATCCAAATCATAGGCTTTTATATATTTACTCTGATTTACAAGATCTTGTATTATTATAATATCATAACATAAGAGTTTTATACTTTTATTGACAAGTTTGTATTTTATATTGGTTTTAGTAGACTTCATTTCATTCAAAAAGTGAATGTGCCGTCTGCTGCATTGCAGCCCAGAACCTAAATCTTTTTGTACCTGAAAAACCCCTATAATATACCATAACATAACATAACTCAGATTAAGAAAATGATCCTCCAGTCTGGAGAATAATAGATTGCGAATGTCCGAGTAAACAGTGGATTACATCATTCCAGCTGTTACTGCGGGTTTTCAGGTTCTGACGGGCGTTTTAAGGTTAGCTCTCAGCCCAAGGTCGACTTCGGTGGTCTCATAAATTTAGCGCAGGATTTAGAAGCATGGAAATTAGATTTATTCCGTACTGATGCACAGATGCAAACTGAGTGCAAAGAGTGCATGTTAGTCGCTGGAGAATCTATAAACAGTTCACAGATACACACTTTCAGTCTGAAAAATGTAATGAAAATAAGTAAATAAACAAACATTTATAAATCAGGGGAGCCCAGCTCCAGGCCTGGGGGGCCGGTGTCGAGCACAGATTGGTAATTTCATGCCTGGGTCGACTTGCCGGGTTTAGTGAGTGTGTTTGAGGGGGGAACTACCAAACTGTGCTGCACACCGGCCCTCCAGGACCGGGACTGGGCACCCCTGATATAAACAAACAAACAAACTAACTAACTAGTGCAACGTAGCGTCTCTCATTTGAAATTTCCTTCCTGCTCTAAATGTCAAGGACACACCCAGAGCAGTCAATATGTAAGTACACTCAAATGGAAGCAGAAAGTGTTCTCTGGAGTGCCAAATTTTCAGTGGGAGGTTATTTAAAGAACCATTTTATGACTTTTTATGACTTTTAAGGGCAGCAACCTTTACAAGAAGTTTCTAAACCTTCACATAATGTAAAAACCACACATCTAAGCCAAGAACCGTTTGGAACCTTCATTTTCAAGGGTGTAATTGAGCAATGACTTTGCCACATTATTGTTTTGACCATTTTTTGGTGGTTTAGTTTATTGGATATGAAATGAAACAATGACTGGGGTTGAAGGGCATGGTGTTAATTTCAGGATTCATCTGTCATTCAAATCACTACACACACACACACACACACACACACACACACACATATATATATTATTATAATATAATGTTGAAATATTATAATATAATAATATAATTGGATTTGAAATGAAACAATGACTTGGGTTGAAGGGCAAAGTCTTAATTTCAGGTTTCTCAAATCTGTCATTCAAATCACTATTTATATTTACATACTTACCCCGATTTAAATATTATGTTATCTTATAACATTTGATACTTTTATTCACATATTTGTTTTTATATTGGTTTGTTAGAAATCATTAGTAGTTCTAAGTAATAAAAAGACTACATTTCGTACAAAAAGTGATAAAATTCGCCATACGAATGACAAAAGTCGCTCTTTTGTCTGAGCGACTGTGCTGTCACTGTTACTGGTCCTGAGGTACGAGAGAGAGATTAGGAAACCAAAAAAGGTCATTAGAGAAAGAGATGACCTTTTCAAAGGGAATCAAGACATTTTCTTTTGAATTATCCTTTGCATAAAAAAAGGCTTGTTCAAGATGTGAGACTTTATTTCTATATTTCTTTATTTCTTTATTTCTATGGAAGACCAAGGAAGACCTTCATATATTCCTCTTTTTTGTCACGGCACCATTTCCTCTAAAAAGCCGAGGGATTCAGAACTGCAGATCTGTGTTAATCCACAGCTTATTAAAGGAGGATTAGATTCATGGACTTTCTTTAAACAAGGAAACACCCAGTGATGGGCAGTAGCGCCGCTACATGTATCGAAGCTATTAGTTTAACTACATTTTCCAGTAGCTTGCCTGTAGCTTCGCTGATTTCTCAATCAAATAACTTTCCAGTAGTTACGTTATTTTTTTGATCAAGTAGCGACGTAGCGTCCACAAAAGCTACAATTTCC
>JBBPCZ010046270.1:0-13065 GCA_037974445.1 Brycinus macrolepidotus
GATAAATTAATTGTCGGCGTTAAGTAAATCATGCGTTAACGCGATAATAACGCGTTAACTTTCCCAGCACTAATTTAGAGTTATAAAGTTTTAAAAATGTATGTCAAAATCTGAATGGTCTTTGGTTGTCTTTACCAAAATAAATCAAATATCCATTTGCGGAGGAAATTAAGGGGTATACAATTAATTTATGACCCAAAAATAACTTACAGATGTATGCAAAATGAACAGTCATAAAATCAGGAATGAGTTACCCATTTATAGCTGCACTAAATACTGCAATGCTTAACGCAGCAGCATTTTTAACTGACTACGTACTGCTGGCATCTGTTCAAACGCTCATTTGCATTAATAATAAAGCGTTATCAAAATTTCTTTATGAGTAATGTTTGCATTCCAGGTTTCTCTGATCCTCTAGCACGTCCATGAGATTTGATTTCAAACAATTAGAGAATAAGAGACATTCAAGTCGCACAATATTTGCTTTACTTTTTATGCTGTAGGTTCGCTCTCTCTCATGGACGAGTATAACTGGCTCTGGTGAGGAGCCCTGCTGAGGCAGCGGATCCCTCAGGCTCTAGTGCCCACTCTTTAGCAGTCAGCATAAATCATTTGGATCAGGCTATTATGTAATAATTTTGACAGTCCTACTTCAACTGCACAGTGAGTTGTGAAGTAGGGTCTTGCTTGGTTCATAACTTCATACTGTTTTCTATTAAAATGGACAAAATTTTCATTGCTACTTGCTACTGTGTTTAGTTAGTGTAAATGTTTTCAGATATGCTATCTATCTGTCTATCTAACTATCTATATACATATAGATATACACACACACACGCGCGCACACACACACACACACACACATATACATATTGATTGTCATATAGCATTGGAAGATTGCTAACTTTAAGACTGCCAGTTTAAGGCATTATACATTTTAAGTGTGTGACGAATTAGGTACTGTTACCTGTCTCAGAGCTCCAGTGCAAAACTAAAGAGACCCTTCAGACACCAAGTATCAACTGCACTTAGGGTTCGGGGAAAATTTGGAACATTTGATTCTTTGCCAAACTATGGGTTTAATGCTGGATATTGCTTTACATAGTATCTAGTAACACAATCAAATGCTGACTCAGGACCACCTCTGTTGTGAGTCAGCACTAAACACACTGGCATGGAAGAAGCCTGAACACCCAGATTGCATCAAGAGCACTCAGCATTTTGCAAATATAGGTCAGAAAACTAGGTTGAGCAGGGCTATATTCTGTCTATGAAGAATAAACTCAGAACAATGCTTCTACTTCTGCTGAGCTGTAATGCGATCTGCCCCGCCACTGTGAACTTGTAAAAAAAAAAAAAAAATGGTATGCAGTTATGTAACTTAACCTTTCTTTATGAGGAGTTAACAACATTCTACTTTGAGCAACTCTGAGGTTTTTTTCCCCAAATACAGCTATAGAAAGATGAATGAGTAAAGATAGCAGAAACACAGGATGGAAATTAACTCAGGAGATTCTAACTCAGCCTTGCCAGAGGTGAACAGTTTGGCAGAGTCCCAAATGCTGAGGCTTCCCAGGCCATTGAGAAATGTCAGTAAATCAAATCCCAACCATTTCCATAGTAGGGGCTCAGAAAAACTCCGAACATGCGCCAGTGGGAGGATAAAACTCTAATGGAGGGCCAGACGCAGGAGAGAGAGAGAGAGAGAGAGAGAGAGAGAGAAACAGGTTCAGTACAAACAGAATAAATCCATGAAAGTCAAGGCGGGGGGTCCTCGTCCTTCCTGGAAAAAAAAAAAAAAACCCTGGGCTCCATCTTGGATCCAGACATGGAAAGGCCTGTGGGGCCGGCAAGATAAACACGAGAAACTCCACAGCTGGTAGCCATTACGGATCTGAGCCGCGAGGAGACCAGAATGTCAGCCAGGACTTCTGCTGTTTACCTCCATTCGTCTGTTAATAAACAGGTCCCCCAAACAGAGGAGTCCCCCTGGTCACCTACCCCATTATGTACTTCTTAACAAAATGTACTATTCAAAAACTGGAAACTAAATTTAGCTACTTTATGTTGCACACATTGCTGATGCACGCACACACACACACAAGCATTCGCATACACACACACACACACACACACATAAGCCTAAGGTTACCACGATCAGTACCAAGTGCTGGCTAGAGGGGTATAAAGCCCCCCGACACTGGTCTGTAGAGTACGAGAACTCCATCCAACACTTTAGGATGAGCTGGAGAGATGTTTGTGATTCAAAAGTAATAATTTGACCACACTAATGTGGATGCATTCAAATCCTCACACCAATGTTACCAAAAATTAAACAATCAAACTTTGAACACTAAACATACTTTACTTTTGGTTTAACTGGAAAACTGTATAAATTTGATATTTTGCCAGTCCATTCTTTTAAGTAAGCTGTCTTAGATTGTAGCTGTCTTTTTGCCACACAGCTTGCAGTTAAAAAAAGCTTTAAAATAATCAACCTAAAGCTCATCTTTCATATAAAGCAAGCCACAAAACAATTAATTCTCAATGTCTCAGCTTTAAATTGTGTATTACAGCTGAAACAGACTTGTGCATTGCTGAATTGAGATGTTGTAGGAGCAGATAAAATCTGATGAGTCAAAGAAGCACTGACCTGCCACCATCTGTGTTTGTTGAGGTTGGACTGGTTGATCCTGGCAGGAAGGAGTCTGACTGACGTGATCAGTTTCAAACAGAGACACTGAAACAAGCCCCAGAGGCAGACTCCCCTAGTATTTTACCGTTCCTGTGTGTGAAATGTGTGTGTGTGTGATCTACAGTAAAACGAGAATAACAGGCCTTGAATTGGCTGAGATAGAAAACAGCAAACCTGCTTCTGCATTTCAGCCTCGTACGTAATTTCTGTCTGGTCCAATTACATTTATTTTTGAGTCAAATTAAATAATTCTTCCAGTTAGTCTGAAACATGGTTTTGCATTTTGCTGCTAAAATGTTTCAAGACACAATTCCTAATGCAACACAGGTGCAAGCTTGCATATAGCAGGAAGGGGCGCTATAGCAACAGGCCAGTCTGGCCAAATTGTTCTGCACTGCTAGCAGGCTTTTGCTCAGTCAACTCTGATGGCACGTATGTTCATCTTCTCATTCAAATACAGGGAAAACCTCTACTTTCTACATGTTCAAGGCTGTTGGAATTACAACAACTGATACGTACAGACATTCTACTCTTGCCCCCTTGAGTATGTTAGACTATAGAAACATAAGAATGCATAGTGAAATTGTAATTGTAAAGGATGGAGTGTTTGCAATACGTTAGCTGGGCCTTGTTATTTGCATTCAACACTTGCATTAAGTATGTTTCTGGCCTAATCCCGCACAAAATGGTGCATTTGAATCATATCAAATGAGGCAGTGCCACTTTGACTAGTACAGACTTGGAACATTTGATTTCTCTTAAATGAATTACTTCTGAATGTAGTAAGGATGGTTCGGCGTATACTTATTTATCCCAAATGTAGTAAGTCAGACAGCTGCCACTACTGGATTTATCTATGGGGTGTACTTCCTCTCCTATTTTAATAGATAAGTGAATCTCGTACAGTGTCAGAAAGCACAAAGTTTACTTCAGGTTACTTAACAACACAATTTTATTTATGGCTAGAGTATGCTGATTTCAAATGCAAATGAGGGTGTTCCATGATTATTCAAATATTTGGCTGGGATGCAAGTTCTGTTACTCCACATTAAGACACTAGCCTATCATTGTATAAAATCCAGATATATTCTAGATATAAACATATAACTATACCCCTACTTAATGTTCAAATAGATATGTAAATAAATGTGCAAAATATGTCATTCACCATCAAAGCAATAAAAACCCTACTTAATCTCCGCTACTCTAAAGGTTTGTCCGTTTGAACTTGTTTATTGTCCCAACCATACATCTGATCCAGCTTTTTTAACTATTCACTCCCACACTACAGCCATGTTCGCTAGCTAGCAATATATTATCTAATTTTATCAGTAATTTACAGCACAAAGGCCAGAAAAAAACAATATCGGAAGAAAACATGAAACTGACTACACACCTGCAGCCCATGGGTTATTTGTCTTGGCGTCTCACCTTTTATGCACATTGTGTGTATTTTTGTGACGTGTTGAAAAAAATATCAACTTTAAGCAGTCACTACCCTACATCATGGGCATTTTTTCTGAGATGACTGACAAGATCAAAAACGAGACGGACAAATGACAGCACTCCCTAATGGATCTAAATCATGAAAAACAAAAAGCAGTTTTTTGTTTAGTTCAACTTTTTGCCTACTTTGCAATTTTTTGGTCTACTAGGGTCTTATCAGCGTAGCAGTTGAGATTTTTTTTTTGTCATTATTAGGTTCTCTGTAATTAGGAATTTAAGAAGTTTGGATAATTTTACTTAGCCAGTTAGCAAACGCTAGCTGTTACTTAGCAAAAGGAAGATGCACAGCCAAGAACAATCTCTGAAAAACACAGCAATGTAAAACCCCAAGAAAAAAACTGCCATGCGCCTTGCTTTTTTTCTGCATTCAGAAAACCCCCCCAATAAGATTTTATTCTACTGTTCTACTTTTATTCTACTTTAATGAGTTGATCCCTCTTGTGACAGTATAGACAATGTGCACAAGCCTAATCATGTATAGCATGAGACAGCGACACTTCTCCATGTGGGCTTCTCCACACTGCGGCCTCGGCCGCACGGCATTTTCTGTTCCCGCAAGAGAACAGCGCACTGCGAATCATTCTGATCTTTGGGAGCGAGTCTGAGCAGACACTCTAATTTCGCTCTGAGGTTAAAGGCATTTGGACGGAGATGCAAATCTGACCCAAGTCTTCTTTCCCCCTTACACAGCAAGTTTCTAACTGCCAGTGCTGGGAAACTGGAGGTTTGGGAAGAGGAATTGTTTCTGTGTAGCCAGGGGGCGGATGGGAACAGAGCTTTCCTCTGTGTGCTTCAGAATTCCACCGTGTCCGTGCTGCTTCTGTTTGAGCTCTTCTAACAAAGAACCATAAATCAGTGTTCCTAAAGGGAGACACAAATTTAGCACATTTTCCTCTTCCACACCCTACGTGTTGCATGGCCTTCCGCCTCCACAGCACCGCTCCCTGTCCCCTGCCTCGCTGCCTCTGCCCTCGTTCGAGCTGAGCTGAGGATGGGCTGTCCCCAGATGAACACTCGATGAACTGCAAGCCCTGAAATGCATTCCTTCAATTTCCTGTTACAACGAGGCATTGTGCATGAGTGTGAGAGGAGTCTGGCGAGTTTCTGTTCGGTGGATTTGTGTGAGTGAGTGTGTGTGTGTGTGTGTGTGTGTGTTTGCTTTCTGGAGCACTGGTGCCACGCTGCTGGTGAAATGAGATCAACGCTTCTGAATTATTCATGCTTGGACTCCTGGGATATCTAGAACGTGACTGCTGTCAACCCTTTCAAGGCCAAGGATAACAAAAATTTTGTGGTTACTATATGACAGACTTTATCTTCTGTTTGGAGGACAACCTTCAGTATCACAGTATTTCCCATATACATTATGAGATCAGATGATACTTAAACTCGCATTAATAAAGTTAATGAACTCACGGCTTCTGATTGTCTTATAAACATATTATTTTCTGTTTCTTTCATTTTACCCCTCTACCCTCCCATAGGTCTGCTTATGTTACGTACTTTATAAACCAAAAACAGCAATAATTCATCATTACATGACGACTTTCCTGTCTCTCTTTTCCCCTAATTAATCGGGCTGTTTTTGCTCCTGAGCCTATAGACTGATATATGTAAATGAGCTATGTTCTGATTGGCTACTCTGTGTGATGACTTATTTAAATAGCAGTCTGAGGTAAAACACTCATTGAGCCAAAGTGTTAATGGGTTAAAGAGGCAGGTATATAGAAGTAGGTTGGTGTTTGTGACATCAAGAAAACAGTGAAATCAAAACTGTCTGTTTTTCACATATGGGTTGTGTAAACTGGGAAGTGAACAGTACACATTGAAGTATTACTGTTAGTGTTAAAAAGAGCAAGGAGTTTTTTTCATAATATGGGGCTTTCATTTAACCCTTTAAATGTTTTTCTATAGATTATGCTTTGCATAAAAGCCATCAAAAATAGTGCTTATTTGCAAAATTTAACATGAAAAGAAAAATAGACATATTGACATATTTAAAAGTGTTCTCCGTGAAGGATGTGTACTTATTTTCACAATCAGCAAAGTATGTACTTGTGACTGGGGGAGTGTTCATACTTTTGCATAAAGCTTTATAGGAGTATAGATGATGTATCACCAACCATTTTGAATTTAGACTCAAAATTCCAAAAACACATTTGGGGAAGACTAACCTATCTCTCCAGGCGTCCTCTAGAAGAAGAACATGTACCGTTACAGAAGAGGCTCAGTTGGCAAAAAGAAATCCCTTTCATGATAGTCATAGACTCGTATTGCCTGTTTTCTACAACAGATGACTCCGTCAAGTTCTACAAGTTCTACTGGGCTCATGCTTGTGACATGGACCACATTTTTGATGTCTATAGCCTCGAGGGTGGAGGAACTGGAAAAAAATAGGAGGTGTTGGAGCAACAGCTGCAGGACTGGTGTGCCCAGTTCCATCTGGCCCGGAATCAGGTGTGGCCCCCAGGGCCATGGGACCAAAAAAAAAAAAAAAAAGTATCAGTCAATCGAGAGAGTGTGTCACACTCCCCAGACCTGCAACCTGCTTTCAGGCTCTGGTAATGTAGGCCAGTCATTAGCGTCATCCAATATAACACAAGGGACCAAAAAAAAAAAAAAAAGACATTTCTAGTTAGCTGTCGATCATGAACAGGCAGGCGTGGGCAACATGGTCTAACACTGATATCACGATAGACTAGCGCTCAAAAAGGATTGCTCAAATGTTTTTCTTTGTGATGATGAGAAAAGGAAATAAAAACATAAAAATCTGACAACTGAGAGTATGGGTTGTCCAAATCAAGCGTCTGTTGTAGCCACAAGTCTTCATTCTATCTGATACCCACTTGTTTCACTTGCTTCATCAGTTCTCACTGTTGATAAGCTGTAGCATGGTGCTGGAATAAAAACCTGCAGGCATGCTGGCCATACTGGCTGTTTAGCACAGCGTGTTTCCTACTATACTGTCCCTAGCAACCACACTATTTTTATCCACATGCATTAAACAAATAGATGCAGCATCATGTTTGCAGCTTTCCTCCTTTAAGTGAACAGCAAAGATTGCTTCCTACTGACCATTTTACAGGCTTCAAATATTTACTTATGTACATGATTTATGTCTTTTTTTTTCCATACACATCCCAAAGATGTTGAGAGACAGATGTGCTGTATTGCTATGTCAGATAAGGAGACAGAGGAGTCTGACTTCCTCATTGCTTACTGAGATAGCAGTGATGATAAAGAAGAAGATGTAAATCTTTTCAAATCTTTGTTTGGCAATGGACTGTGCTTTCACAGTCAGTCTAGCTGCTTTACCGAAGGTAGAGTCAGGTTCATATTACACTGATAACTTCTTGGTCCAGTGGTATTAGGGTTGTTCAATATGTGAAAAATATAATATCACAATACTTCAAGCAGTTTTGGGCCAGCCCTACTTCAAACACATCAGAAATGACAACTGTGCAACTGAGCAATTCTTTTTGCCTGCCAGTGTATGATCTGAGATTATGACAATAACAATATCTTTACAGTACGCATTTATCTATGAAAGTAAACTGTGGAAGACTGTTTACTTGAAGTTTTAAATGCTGCGTTACTGAAACTCAAAACATTGGCTGATTGTACCATGGCTGAAAGTGCCTACCGGGAATTTGGATTTGGGCACTGAAAAAGTGACTCATTCTTTTTCTTTGGACACTTTCAAAGACCAGCTTATGAAAGAGGGATACTGGATCTAGTAAACTGACAGCAGCAGTTATATAAACAGATTTGAACACAATAACAATTTCAAAATAACTCATCTTCAGTCTCTGGTACTGGACACACATCTCAAATTTAGAATAAAACTGCTTAACTTTTTTTTTCATTCAGTCACCTCTTCTAATGAGAAAAAGAAGTTCATGCCTTTCCATACTCTAACTCTCATCACCTAGCTGTTTAATGAACTGTCTGGGTATCTGGTTATCTAGTTCAAATGAGCTGAGGATTTAGTATTTTAATTAAGCGTGGGCAAAATAGTAACATTTTAAACTATATCCTAGAATGTTTTTTCTGAGAATATAGTAGATAGGTACTTAAAGAATTCAGACCAACTGCAAGTTTCATTACAAAGTGGGCATAGCTAGTGCTGTGTAGGTGGATTCAGAGCAGTGTAGACTGAAAGAGCAGAATAAAAACCACTGCAGAGAATTTTTATTTTTTAAAATGTGGGGCTGGGACTTTTTTTGTCTCCACCAACTTTTCAAATCTCATACAAATGAAATAATGTGATACTTATGTCGTGTCATAAAAAGTCATGGAATAGTTTTTCTCTATTGATCTCAAATTCAAGATTGCCAATGATGAGTGCAGGATATTGGCTCACATCAAGTTTTACATTTGATGAGTAATGGTTGATGTAAATTCCTTGTTCATGTCACATTATTTAAAAACAATACATTGAATACAGGAATAAAGAAATAAAGGGTCCCTGGCTATACATTTCAGACCCTACTTTGAGAACTGTGGCTCTTTACTACTGACATCTGACTTAATAACAATGTAAAGATATGGCAAAACAACAGACATTTCCATGATACACAGTATGTCACAATACATGAGTACATACTATGAGTACAAGTGATTTTCACTCGTAAAAGACATACGAGACATATTGTGATGTAATTTATCATGATGACTGTGAATAGTGTCATATTAGCCAACTCAACTTACACATTTATAAAAAAATTGTTTCATAAACTTGTCTCTTTCTGATCAATACCACAGTGCAAAAGCTGTCATAAATCCAGAAAGATGGAAAGGTACCACTATTAACAAAAGAGAAGAGCATCGATAAATGAGCAAAGGTAAAAATTGAGAACAGAATGTAATGTTTTTCCTTTTTTGCAAAGAAATAAATGTGCAATAAATGTCCTGTAAGGCTGCAACTAACAGCTGTTTCCTGTTTTGGTTATTTCTTCGATCAATCAATGAATTTGATTAAAAAACAAAATGTTATTCCTATATTAACAGTGCACAAAAACAGGTTGTTATACTGACATTAACCACCTAGTTCAATAAACTTGTCATGCAATATTTCAGTGAATTTAAGATCATACAAGTTGGTTTGCTTGCAAACACTGTATATGAGAAGAACGAGAACTACCTGCTGTGAAACAAACGATTCCACACTTCAAAAAGCATGCATGCTATGAGTCTAAACTCATTTCATTTCGATTTTGTAATAATTAACCCTACTGTAAGTACCCTTTATCTGTGGCACCAATGTTTCATTTCATTTTGTCACTACATGCAAGATTGGTTTTACGTAGTTTGCACTTTTTACTCAAATTTAACGCTCTCATGTCAAAAAGTTTGGGTTTTCACTGCCTTGGTTCATTATTTTTCTTGAGATGACCTCCTTTTCTTGAGGTGCACTTCCGCTAAAACAAGACAGATCCAGTGAATTGATATTAAAATTTGTGGCCAACTATTTTTATAATCGAATTTAATTGATATGTTGTTAAAGCCCTGCATTGAAGTGACCGCAGCTGGGTCTACATTTCAGGAAAGTGCAGCCCCCCTAAAGTTTCATTGCTTCCTGGGGGCACAGAGAGAACAAAAAGAGAAAAAAAAGTAGAACAAATGGCTGTCATGCTACTCTGAAAAAAATATGATTGGTGGGAACAGAGAGGATGCAGGCTGTAAAAAAAATGTAAAATACTACTGAACGCTCTGTTATTGATTTCAGCTTGAAGTATTGCCCACATCTGGAAAGGTACAACAGACTGCAGTTGTAAAACTGCCTGCATAAACCAAAATGGTATGTGGAATCACAAACTGGCAGGCTAGACCTCCAAATTGCTGCATGTTCTACCTTGGACTCCCTTTCACATCAAATGTTTCAGGGCCAACATCTGTTGAAGGTAATGGACACAATAGAGCAAATATGAAAGAGTAAAACCCTGCAGCAGATCTTCATTCATTCACCTATCCTGAAGTATTTGTCCTTGAGTGTCTTTCAAGGTGATTGCCCCATTGTGTTCATCGCCCGCGGGGACATCCTGCTTGGCCGTGCTTTCGTTAAAACAAGTGTCTTGGACCTGGGAGGCCGTCATACATTATCTATGGAGCTGAGGGCCTGATTGATAGGTCTATAGTAGCTCAACCAAGCATGTTATTGAGCCTGCTTTCAAAAAACCCAAGTTGCAGGACAATAATAGGTATGAATACGTGTGTGTGTGTGTGTGTGTGTGTGTGTGTGTGTGTGTGTGTGTGTGTGGAAAAACAGACCTTTCCTGTACCAACATAATGAATACCAAGATAATGAATGAATACTTGAGTATTCAAACTACCTGGGCAAGCCCTTCAAAACAGCAAAGAACGGTTTGAATCACACAGCAACAAACTGAATATCCATTTGTTTTGGAAAACAATGACTAATACCTAATACTACAATGACTAAATGAATAAAGTCCATGGATACACATGCTTGGCATTCCTGAGATATCCTGTCATGTTCAACAATCACTACAATCAACACGGAACACTAAGAAGATCAGGAGGAGCGCTAAGATCTTACCATCAGTTTAAAGCATCATGTGCATAGTAAAAACAAGTAAGCTAGCAAAGGCCTTCTTGTTGAGAAGGTCTCAACAAGAGCTAAATGACATAACAACAGAAGTGTAATGTTCACAGATATGAACCCAATCGCAGAGTACAAGGAACTGATGTTTAATGAATTCTTTGCAAAGGCAAGAAGCAATTTCCAAAACGTAGCAAAGAGTCCAAAATCCAGTAAATCCAGTCACAAGGCAACAAGAACAAGTCCGCAAGGCAAAAGAGAAATCCAAAATCCAGTACAGGGTCATAGAAAACATGACAGAGAAACACAGGAAAGCAGAATGCGAAACACTCGGTAACTAGGAAGGGCTAGTATACTTCACACAGAAGGATTGTCTCTTTGGTCTATATATATACTCCTTGGCCTAAAACTCAGGTGATCCTGATCTTCAAATTAACGGCTTGTGCGAAACTCCAGAGTGGATCTCTGGAGAGGGTTGTCTGTTTGTCCCTGACTCTAACTCCGATCCAGGGCCAAGCCTAACAAGAAGATAAAGATGTTTCACTGGAGAGACACTCCACCTGTTTAACTCATCAGACATGTAGAGAAAAAGTAAAGACAGGCAAACACACTTAGAGAGTATGTTTTTTGCACAATTTGAAACCACCATTGGATTTAAACCATGTGAAAAAGCTAGCTGCCCTTTACAGTACGAAATCATTTCATGATATGTCGGATACTAATAAAATCTTAACATTAATTTTAAATTTACAAACCAGGCATTGATAATGGTATATTGGAGAACTTTTATTTATCTGAGACAACTAATCTGTGTAGTATATAATCAGAGCTCTGTTAAGACTGAACCTTATCCTGATCTCAGAATCAAAAAAACATACTGAACATAAAAATGTTTGTATTGTTACACCCTATTTTGTATTGATGTATCCTATCATAGTGCGATGACCACAGTTCATATCGAATTGTGAAATTTGAGTTTTTTTACTATAAAGTTACTGTTTTAGAGATATAAGGTTTCACAATAGCAACAATACTGAAAGTTTGGGTTCTGCACCTGCTTAGTTTATATCATCACATTGCATCTGCCTGCATTTAATCATTCACCTCTTATTGTCCTGCTTGTAAATCATGCAAATGTTGAATGAGCGAATGAGGTGGCTCACCAGCACACTTATTGAGCTGGAAGTACATTTAAAGGCCTCTCCTTTCGGACCACTGCATGAAATCCCAGCTGAGCTGCAGAACCATACAAACAACCAGTCGCACCACTGCTGACTGTAAACAGGCAGCAAGGGACACCAGCTGACCAGTCTCTGGTGCACTACCTTCCTGTGGGATAATGGGCTGATGGAAAAGAAGGGGTATGGAGGGCCAGGAAACGAAGAGAGACTGAGGATGAGAGACTAACCTAGCTGTTAGGCAGGAGGCCGTGCTCTTCCGCAGCCCGTGACGGCCTCAAGTAATCTCTCCATTCAATCCTGCAGGACTCCATTAAACTCTAATAACTCCACTGATAAAGCCTGGCCTGAAGCGCACCCACCAACTGCATTCATCTCACACACTGGCCCATTACCTGCAACTCTCTAAAAGAGTGTGAATGCTGACCCTGGATCAGATTGCTCGCTGGTTATTTCCAGTGTGGGCTGGATGGCATAATCTAGTGTGGTCTAGTATAGAGTTCCTGTATGAAGAAAAAAAAAAACTTGAACAAGCGTGAACAAGCCTAAGGCTTCACAGAATTCTTCAGATGCATTTCATTCTTCATCTCGCCAATGCACGGTTGACTTAAAATGCAGAATGTTCACAGATCAGATAAGCAGATATTACATATGCCTGCAGATGTATACATACGTGCATTGCATGTACGTCAAAAGACAGCTGATATATGAGCACATGTGTTTTCTTTTGGGGCAAATGCTGAAGTACTCTCAGTGCGTGCTGTGTCTAACAGACTACAGCAGCAGGCCCTAGGCTCAGTAAATCAAACTAATTCAAAGCCAGCCATCAGTTCTGTACACCAAGACTGATAAGGCTGTAATTGAAAACACCAGTCATGTTTTCGGCTTTGTTTTTTCAGCAATTTTATATATGAAATGGATTAATCTCTTAAACTCAGCCATCAGACCTGGTAATCAGTCTTAGCAAATTTTACTTTGGGGGAAGGCATGGTGGCACAGTGGGAAGCATGGGGTGGCCGAGGGCCCTTTCTAAAAAGTGAAGTGAAGGTGATCAATCGGTCATACGTGAACACACCACAGCACACAGTGTGAACAGCACGAAATTCTTCCTCTGCATTTAACCC
>JBBPCZ010046349.1:0-13063 GCA_037974445.1 Brycinus macrolepidotus
ATATTTTATATATATATTTGATAGAGATTATGGCTCCTAAAAAAATAATTTGGCTCCCAAATATTTTGTGTTTAGGAACCAATGGCTCCTAAGGTTTTTATTTTGTCTGGAGCCCTGCCAGGTGTCTGCCTCTGAAAGCTCCAGATGTCTGCCTCTGTAAGCTCTCCTTATAGTGAAACATATAGTTATTGCTCAAGGGTACCTCAGTGGTGCCACTGGTAGTTCTGGGATTTAAACCCAAAACCTTCTGATTGCAGGGTCAACTCTCTAACCGCTAGGCCACCAGCTGCCCTGTTAACATTTAGTGTTTTTATGTACTGGTAATATGAATGAAATGCTTGGAAAAGAAGGTTATAGACACCAATAAATATCACATTGCCCACTTCTACCTAAAACATTGTTTTATAGTAGTTTCGTAGTTTTGTGTGGTTTTGGCCTAAAATGTATTTTAAAAGTAATTTATTGCCGAGGGTGAGGGGGTCTTACAGGGCTAAATAAAACCAAATTATTTATTGAACCTTTGGTTTAGTTAGTTTTACATCTTCAGACTAATCATTCAGTTGTGAACCTTAAGACTTATTATTAACTGCCTACTTCAAATGATTCAGTATCTTCAGTAACATTAATGTAAAAGACTAAGGACATGTCGTTAGAAGGCCTTTAGAGTTTGGGGGTTTAATTATGAGTATGTACATTTGGGGTAAACCATACAGGAGAGCTGTATATTTTTGTCCTGTCTGCACTTTTGTAGTCTTGTGGTGCTCTGTTTTTGTTCTTTGTGGGTCTGTTTTTGTTCTTGTGTTGCTCCATGGTCCTGAAGGAACACTGTTTCATTTCACTGTGTGCTGTGTATATAGCTGAAATGACAATAAACCTACTTGACTTGACTCGACTATAAGTAATTGTTCAGTTTGATTACAAATCCTTGGCTGTTGACAACTGCCTGAAATCCGTGAGCTATAAACATCACTAGACACCGGTTATAATCTCTGGTGAAGCTCTGGCAGGCTTGTAATTCAGTCCTTTCTTGTTCAGGGGGCTTTCTGCATTCAGTCTTGTCTTTGGTATGAAGTGCTGCTCAGTTGAGTTCAAAATCGAAGATTGCCTGTCAGAAACATTCTCTTTTTGGCCTTGAAAAGCTAGAATTGCAGTAATTTGTTTCTTACAGCATCCATACAGATCTTTGCCAGACAAGGTGGTTTGTTTTGTTCTCAACTCTTTCCTCATTCCATCATCGCGGTACAGTTTCTTCTTCAGCTCGTTCCCTATGTTCTCTGCACTTATTCTATCCTTGTGGTACTGTTTTGTCTGTCCCTAAAACTTTGTTCTGGAGCTCTTCAGGTTTTCTTATTGCCTTTTAGCAAAATCTGACCTTTTGGGCCATTCTTGCCTTTGACATTTATGTTCTTGAGGTTTACCAGCATTTTGAATCCTTTGGCAAACCTTCTGCTGATGTTTTTATTCTCTTCATCTGTACGTCAATGCCACTATTTGCGTATTGTTCTTGATCTACTCACCATGTTTTTTTCATGTCTGAAAGTATTCTGCAACCATTTACACTACCAGTCAAACGTTTTTGCATACTACAGGTTTTTACCACTTATTTTCATTTATTTCATAAACTGCAGATTTGTATTCTTGTTAAACTATAAATGAAAATATGTCAAATAAAACCAGTTTCCTTCATAAGATGAAAGAATCTGCAAAAGTGTATGTCTGACATCCCAGTAACTGGTTGTGTGGTGATGCAGAGTCAAATTCTAGACTCTCCTTTAACTTTAAATGCACTAGTTAACTGTTTCATCCCATTGACTTTCACTTAATAGCTCATTAAATATCTAACACTTGTCTGGTGATCCACATTATAATTATAATTATATTAGGTGGCTTTTTGTAGATCAGTGTTGATGAATAAATATACGACCTTTTCTGGCTAATAAAGGAACTCAAATGGTGAACATGCTGTAAGTGTATTTGTTAGCAAGGAATATTGAGTGTATTTTAATAAGTATTAAGTGAGCAACATGCAAATGTAGAAAATCTCAGTCTGTGCTGAAACTTTTGACTGGTAGTGTGTATCATGTCCACAAAATATTATGTATTATGTCACCGCCTCCCTCCCCGGTCAACATAAAATGACTGACTATACTGGAGGCACCAAAATTCCCCTAGGGCGGCAAACTGTCATGTGTTGGCACTGGCTACAGCTCTATTTGGGATATTGTGATTTTCCAACTTCAAAAATGAAAAATGAACAGTCAGGTGGTGCTAATAATGCTAGTAGTCACTCTGTTATTTCCAACGACTTTGATTTATGGTGGATCTCCAAGTGTACATAATTTAGTTCACTCCTGCTGTTGGCGCACGGCTAGTGTTTCAGGTCAGTAAGTTGTAGGCTTAATTTATTTTGTTAATCTGACCAAGGGTGCTTTAGACATCATGGTTTTTCTGCTACTGGCCTGTTCTGTGTAAAAATATATTGCTACTCATTCATGCTGATTATGGGTTTGGCCTCATGATGTATCTTGTGTGGACAGTTTTAAATGTGTAAATGAATACTCACCCTGTACCCAGTTTATCTCCGAAGTGAACACATTGTTCCTTTAAACACAGCAAATGTTTTGGGGCTGTGAGCTCTACCCCTACCTAAAGGTTCCCAGTCACAGAAGTTGACATGACATGTACTTAACATCAAGATTCATGCTTAACCACAAAAGCCTTGAGCCGCAGTGGGGGTCCAGACCTCAGGGGAATATGTAATCAGCCCATGTAAAAAAGCCTTTCAGTAATCCGATATGGTGTAAATCTGTTCACACTCTTGGGATCAGCAGTCAGCGGGATGGAGGGAGGGGTACAAAGAGAATGTTGGGAGATATCCATAATCCACATGTTTTGGGTATAGTGTTGGGATTAAGGGAAATAAAGATACACTAATCAAGATTTTTTGCCTTGATCTAAGTCCTTCAAAGGGTTGCCAGTAGTCTAGTTGTAGAAGAGATGAGGCTGTGAGTTCAAATCCCAGGGCAGACTGGGTGTAAGTTAGCTTTGGGCAAAGTACCCCCATCCCAGCGTTCTCTCAATGCCTGACCCATGGCTCACCAAGCGTGCTTAGTGCCACTTTCATTCATTTCCAGCAACAGTCTTCACACTCATTTCTCTCTCTCTAAATGAGTTCATTAATATCATAATGGCCTAGAGAGCAGTGGCCGGCACCGGCCCAACAGAGAACAAAGCTCGGACAGGGAATTGCTGGCATGACTTTCCCCGGCTGTCTGTCAACGCCAGATGGCTATTCAGAGAGCCAATGGGCCCACCCCCCTACCGGCTGCTTCTGTAACTC
Organism: Brycinus macrolepidotus; assembly: GCA_037974445.1. Lineage (NCBI taxonomy): Eukaryota > Metazoa > Chordata > Actinopteri > Characiformes > Alestidae > Brycinus > Brycinus macrolepidotus. The sequence continues at coordinate 3,341 of JBBPCZ010046349.1, forward strand.
AAGCCCACTGTCATCTTCAGGGTCAGCAAAGGGTCAAACAGCTGGACGCCCTCAGAGAGTACCGCACTATGGGTGGAATGTCGGAAGGAGGGTCAGTAATAGTCCTATTCACCCTTCAGTCACTGTATCCTTTACAGTGAGTGGTTATGGTGCTTTCTTTCGATCCTCAATCACCTCTTCTGATTGGAATGTCCGGGGCAAAAATTCATGGCCTGGCCTCTGGACCTTTCCCTCATCATCTTATGCACACTGCTGAGCCTCTCTCTGTCAATCACTGTGCTCTCCAGCTTACCTCCTCTTAACACTCAGCAAGACTGCTCTCATCACTCTACGGTTCAAGGAGAAGCTTCCTGACAGCCAGCTTCACTTTCTCTACTGTATTTCACACTGGGAGGGTTGGGGGGCATCTCTGAGGCCTGATAAGCATTCATTTTTAGGGATGAACAGGTCTGAAATATTGATATCTGAGACAGTCTAGACTTCTATTAATATTTATTGATCAGTATTGGCCATTTAAATTATCACCAACTTGAAGCGTGTTTTCAGAAATTAAACAGCAGTTTATGTGTCTACAAAGCTCAGTGAAGGTTAGAATTGTACTAAGTGGGAAATGAAAATACCCCCAATCAGCTTAGTATCTTCGGAACACAACTGTGATTAAGCTAGCTGCATAAAATGTTAGTAGCTTTTGTAAGGGTCTTTTGCACAATTACATGTAACAGCGCATTCAATCAAGTCTAGCCTCCAAAATTTTGATGCACTGTATGTTTATTTGCTCGACATGTTTTACAGATATTGCACAAGGTTCAGTAGCTCTGTGATCTGCCCCTTTGTGAGAGAGTAATGTTCACTTTGTGTGGTTGCAGGTTTCTCCTAAGTCAGAGTCCCAGCCAGGTGTTGATAGTGACACACGTCCAGGCTCGTGGGGTTCCTGGGGTCCATGGAGTGATTGTTCTCGCTCCTGTGGTATTGGAGTCCAGCAGCAAACAAGGCCATGCCTGTCTGTCTTCACCCCTCCAGCCACAGCATATGCTTCGAGGCAGGCTTCTCACACGGGGCACCAGGAACCGAGACATGCGGCATCAGCTTTGAGCCCTTCCATGTCACGGCATCATGGAAATATACACCCCACAAGCCTCAGGCCGCCAAGGAAGCAGCAACATGATGCACAACCTGGGCGACGGTACAGTCTTTTAGTATTATTATCGTTAGATTCTGTGACATCGCAGAAATTCTAAACTGACTGTTTTTGAAGGTCAGGAGGTGTTATGACAATAAACAGTTGAAGAGACATTATCAGAATTTACACAAAAAATCCAAGTCAAAGAGTTATAAACATAAAAGTCTTGTAGTAACATTACCTCAAGGATATATGTCTGAAAAACTTCCATCCAAATAAAAGTCTACACTCAAAAACAAAATACCAAAATATCAAAACCATTCTGCTCTGTGTCGTCTGTCTCTTGTTTTTAAGGCGAAGCCGTATCAGTCCAGGAATGTATGGCTATGGGAAGATGCCATTTGTGATATCCTCACAGAGAGACGTGGGCCAAAATCTGCATAGTCCCCACCAGTCTCATTCTCCGTCGGACTATCAACACCATGGCCATAGGCAACACCAGCAGAACTCTGGAAATACTCACCAAAGTGCTCACCAAAGCACTCACCACAGCACCAAGCAGCAGGCAGCTTGGGTTCCTCTGCATCAGCCCAGCTCTGGCCTTCAAACGCAGCAAGACCAGCAGCATCCTTCTGGTACACTGGCATATGGGGGTGGCCACTTATCTGCTCAGTCCAGACCCTACAACCCTCTACCGGCCTCCTCTTGCTCTGGAGAGCCCAGCCACTACAAGATGTGCAACATTAATGTAAGAGTTGAATGTTTTTGTTGAAGCTGCTGAAGCCAGGTTTGGACACTGAGATTTACACTCAGAGGTATTATACTGGAAACTAGAAAACACTTACCTGGAATTTGCTTTGGTAATGTGGTCTCTGACAGCCAACAAGGTTGCAATTAAGGATCTTCTTAAATAATCAATTAATCTGACTTGTTCGATTTCATTTTATGATGAAAAAATAGAAGCTGTATTGCCCCCTACAGTTCCTATAGGGTACTGCAGTTTGTTAGAAAGACCACATGTGTCATATGAGCACTACAGAGGATTAGAGAGCACATTTGTAATTGTGGATCTGTCTTGTAATTCGGTCAGTTACTCATTCACATTTAGCAAGCTGAAAATTCACCACAAGGGGGTGCCATTAACAGTCAAATAGCTTTTGAGGCTTTAAAAGACCAGTGCTTTCCATCAATGACACTGGGTGTCTTTGTCATGTAAAACACACAAAAGAGTAACATGCAAATGTAGAAAATCTCAGTGGGTGCCACTGGTAGTGTATATGCAGACAGAACATTTATCCATCCATGTTTCAATAAAACCTCAGGCATTTGATGATTTACTGTGTACACTGTTTCCGAAAGGGCAGGTTTAGCTGGAGGACTTCAGTTAAGGGACGAGTACACTGAGCAGTTTCTGGACAGAGAGTGTGTCTATCAATCAGCTTCATTCTGGAAGTTTTATGGTCCGATATTGTGACAGGATGAAGATCCTGTACTTGTTGAGGCAGAAAGGATTCTGGTATTTGGTGGATTTGGTGGGTGGTGACGTCTCCTCACGGCAGTCATAAAAACAGGAATTGTCCAGGGGGAGGAATGTTACACAGTCCGGGGTTTACACACACACCTCTGCCTGACAGATTGAAGAGCAGAGGTTAAAGGTTAAATGTAAAGACGCTGAGGTTGTGAAGAGCGTGACCCAATCCTAGGCATGAAAGTGAGTACATCGTTTCCACATGAATACAAAAGGACAGCAGTTCCTTAACTGGACGACAGTAATTATGCTGATATATATGCCCTGTGGAAATGTATACAATTGAATCAAGTAAATTTAATACATCCCTTTTTTCAGTTTCCTTAAAACACTCTGGGCTTTGAGTCTTTCCTCTTCTTTGTAGTGCTTGGGCTTGATTTTCAATGGTGGTTTTGTTCTTAGAAAGTGCAGGAAACTCAAGATAAGTCTTACATTGATGGGAAAGTCTCCAGGATATTCTTCCAGTAAAGTAACAGTGATAATATGCACAATGAAAAAAAAATCCACAAACCTTCACTGACTAATGCTTTTGTCTTTTTTTTGTGTCTCTCCAACCATCTACAGCCTTGTCCCCCAGCCAGCAGGCATATCAGAGACGTCCAGTGTTCCTCTTATAACAGCCAACCCTTTATGGGCCGACTCTACGAGTGGGAACATTTCAACGAAGGTGCGTATTTTATTTTTTTCACCAGCATCCTATAAGGAATTATATACCAAAACAGTCCCAATTCATTTTTAAATGTCCACTTTCCAGACAAAAAAACCTGTAAGCATGTAAGCACGTAAGACTGTAAGACTGATATATGCAAATGATCTTTGTTCTGATTGGCTGCCCTGTTTTGTGCCTCAGAAAGCAGTCCAGGCCAAAACTCTCCTTATGATGCCGACATTAGAGGGTGGGATGCTCTGCTGTAGGATGAATAGGGAATGGAATTGTGTAAGTGTACTGGTTTTTGTGATGTCACAAAAACAAGAAATTCTAAACAGGCTGCAGTTTAGTTTCCATACATAAACTGTTTTCCAGTGTTTTAACGCTACATCAAACTGTCTCATAAACAGCAAGGATATGTTGGTTTTTTGATGATACGGGCCTTTTAAGGTCAGCATCTTGGCGGTTTTGTTATGAGAGGCAGTGTCTATACTGATGGATGATGTTTTTCATGGGGCTTTGATGGATTTCATACCTTGTTAAGCACTATAGATTCTGTATTGGGGTCGCCAAGCAACAGCAGGGTCATAATATCATGGAGCGCCTATCTTTGGGTGGTAATAAAGATAGCAGTGCCTGTCAGAATGCCATTTAGTGTAAAGAGTGATGGAGGTGTGAAGAATGCAACCCTAATTTGAGCACATTAGGTTCGTCAGCCTTTAATCCCTCTGCCTTACTCTTGTCCAAATATAAATGTTCCTTTTGACAGTCTTAAAAATGTTCCGTCAAGTTGGTGCATATTTTAGTGCACGGCCCTCTTCGGTGCGGGTTTTTACTTTTACCCAACACGAACACTATCCCGTCTAACAGTGTAAAACTCAATGGGGCTGAATGGGATACAGCATCCTTTCCATACAAATATGTGTATGAACACTTTCACTGACGTGGTTGGTTAGTGTAGTGGATAACACCACTACCTTCCATGCAGGAGAGCGAGATTCAATTTGTACCTTGAACAACACACCACACTACACCAATAGGAGTCTTTGGGCAAGACTCCAAAGACTCTAATCTGTGATAAACAGAAATTGTAAGTCGTTTTTGATAAAAGAGATTGCCAGATCACGTAAATGTGAGATAACGATGCTGTCGTTGAAGGCCAGAGTTTTTTCTTTGAGGTGGCCTAGGTACAATTCTGCTCTCTAGGCTCTGGCCCTGTTAGGGGTAGGGGTAGCGACTGTTGCTAGGTTGGACAAGCTTTACAGAGAATATGTAGAGCTCCACAACTGTTGAGACTAACTTCACAACCTCTTGCTGTGCTTTATGTTTTAGCCTTAATGTTGGTCCATGCACCAGTGATTCTCTCTTTCCGTTTGTACATATTCGGGCTTCCACTGAAGTGTGAAAGACGTTGTGGAAATTCAAAGGTGAATTAATCAGTGGCAAAGTAATGGTTGGGTGTGTCATTATATAGAAAGTTGGATTTTCTTTACAGTGGAGGTGAATGGAACCAGGGGTTAATGCTTCCAACAAAAATATAGCCAATTTAATGTACTCTCTAACCCTCCAGGGTGTTTATATGGAATGCTGATGATGGTAAAAATGAGAAATCTGAAAGAAATCAGTTTTCTTTGGGGACTATTTTGCTATACAACTGAATGTATGGGTTTTAAAAGTACATGTAGGCATTAAACTCTTTTGACGTTTGGCTTCATTCATTACCACTGTGAACAGTTCAGACTGTTTCTCTAGAATGATGTAGTTTATGTTGAGCGCCTTTGAATGGCTTTGAAAAGTCCTGTGTCTGACTGACAGAAGTGCCTGAATCTTATCATGTCTTCAGTTAGATGCTTTCATCAGCATCTTCGTGCAAATGACCTTCTTCTTCATCCTTAGATGTTTCTTCTGGTCTTCTGGTTGCATGGTATCAGTATAGGTGCAGGTTTGAAAAGGGCTTGAGAAACCAGCTTGTCTTAAGAATAAATGTGGAAAAGAAATTTCATAGCTTTCAGACAGTAGATTCAGTATTGTACAAAGTCTTGAGCCCGCTCATTTCTTCATAGTTTGCTTCCAAAGATCCAGACTTTCTTATATTTTAATATAGTCTTGAGGAACAGTTCTCCAGGCTTCCTGAAGGACTTTCAAAGTTCTCTCATTTTCAGTCCAGTCCCTGAACCTGACCAGTTTCAGAGGAATGTTTTCTGTTTGTTAAGACACACAGTGACCTACGTATGAATCATTCAAGCACAACAAAGCACATCTAACTTAAGGCCTGAACGAGTGAAGAAAATGATCAGGTGGTGATCAGTATACTGGTGGTGCTGAATGCTGAGTGGTTGGAACACCTTTATCTAGGCACCTTCTATCTTTTGGCACTTTGCAGTCTGTCGCAGTAAAACATTTGTTCCCATTTCTTTCATTTAATCTACTCAGTATGCCAAAGATAAGACAGTTTGACAGGTATAAAATAATATTTTTGCACCAACAAGGTGATTCAAAGGAAAATATAAAGAAATGAGGGGTGGCTCAAGACTTGCAGAGTACTGCATGTAATATCATTATGGTATAGAATTTACAAATGATTGTAGATGACAAATATGATGCAGTTCACATAAATTACATCCAAAAATCTAGGCTGTACGTTTTACAAATTATTGTATATAAAATTACAAAAGTATTACTATACTTATTATTATAGACTCCCCCATCACACTCCAAAGATAGAAGTCTCAACAACTGAAATAATCTCATTTCGAGGCAATTAATCTTCCTCTGATTTTTTTTGTGCTTATTTTGCACATTACCCTCCTGACAGATTGTTTGGTTTAATATGAGCATTTTTAGCCTATTTCCTTTAGTTTATTTGAGTTTTATTTGTTACAAAGAAATGCACTGATGGGTCAAAGCGAAGCACCTTTGTGATAAATCATTAATCTGGGAAGAAGCACTATGGCGACCTGTTAATTGGTTTTAAATGATCATAATCATAATTGTACAGTAATTAGGTTTGATTGGCACTAATGGAGCGCTGATCTGCCGTAATTGCTCCCTGCTTCGGGTGTGATTGCTGTGAGCTGTTTTATTGAGGTTTTATGAGGCTGCAAGTAAGGCTGTCCAGGGGTTTTAAATTCCACTTGGCTCCTCTCTGTGATTTGTTTGGTGTTTTCCCCACACATATGATGGGCAGGATTTGAGAAGTAGATTCTGAAACAGAAGCTTTAAACTGGGCTGCTCAGTTCTTTCATACCAAACTTGAGCTTGTCTTTCTTTAACTAGTGTCTGCCCTCCTGTGGTGGCCTTTGGAAAACACCATGGCCCAGCAGATCTAAGTAGTTTAATGTGATAATTTGACCCAAAAAAAAATCATATTTACCTCATTTTCCATTTACTCCAAATGTAACTGACCAACCATGATGTTTGGTGTCTGAAGCTTGATTATTTAGTTTAGTACTGCAACTTCAAGGCTAACAAGTTCTGGAAGCCTATTTTGCACCACTTAGCATTGGGTTTACTGTATGTGTGCATCATGCGCTTTATTCAAACCGTGTTGAATGTTTAAGTGATGTCAGATAGACTTGCTTATGTGGTTTCTGACACACTATTACCAATAAAACATCAGCATTTCTGAAACGCGAGTTTTGTCTGTACTATATAGGCCATTTAAACACTGTTAAACAATTATCAGGTAACAGATGATATGTATTGGGTAACTGACTTAATTATGATTATGATTGTGATGATGATGATTATTATTAGTAGTAGTAGTATTATTGCCATTTTTGTATTGTGACTATTTATTTGTTTGTTTATTTATTATTTTAAGTGTTTTAGAAGCTGAAAATATCCTTGTATGCTCTTCACTGATGCTTGTCCAGTTGTCAACTGAATAAAATGCTGATTAATTTATGCAAAGATTAAGCAATTATTATTATTTTTGTTGTTGTTGTTGTTGTTGTTGTTGTTGTTCTTCTTCTTCTTCTTCTTCTTCTTCTTCTTCTTCTTCTTCTTCTTCTTCTTCTTCTTCTTCTTCTTCTTCTTCTTGTTATTATCTTAATAATATAGATTGGGGGCCAAATCCCCACTGTGCTTCTCCACAGTTTCTGGAGACCAGCTGTGTGAGCTCAACTGCCGGGCGATTGGATACCGATTCTATGTCCGCCAGTCAGACCGGGTCATCGACGGGACTCCATGTGGACAGAACGACACGTCCATCTGTGTGGCTGGGAAATGTCAGGTAGGAGCTGCCTGGAGAACAGTGATGTCATTGAGAAATATGGTAGATGGTACTAAGTGTATTGGATTTATATTGGATTGAGAACCTTAAGGTGGTTTTAGTGTATATTCGGCCTTCCACTGAAGTGTGAAAGTCAAAGATGAATTGAAAGTCATGGTTTGTTGTGAAATGGTTCATTGTAGAAAAATTGGATTTTGTTTAGGGTGGTGGTGAATGGAACTACGGGTTGAAGCCTCCAGCACAAATGTAGCCGTTTTATTTTCTCTCCAAACCCACCAGTGAATCTTCTGTTTATATGGAATGTTGATGATGGTAAAATAGTCGGAAATCTGACCCACGTCAGTTTTTTAGGGATTATTTTGCTATACAACTGCATGTATGGATTTTAAAAGGACATATAGGAATTAAACTCTTTTGACGTCTGATTCTATTCACCAGCACTGTGAACAATTCAGATTCGGTAAGTTTCTCTAGATCGGTGTAGCTCATGTTGTGGGCCTTTGTATGGCTTTGAAAAGTCCTGATTGTTGAAAACATGCAGAATATTTGGGAACTCAGTGGAAATATGGAACGGATATATTCTAGAGAGCAGCAGCTTTGTGAAACCACTAACAGCTGTTTTTTTTTTCTGGAAATGAAAACATGCTTAGAGCTCTTTTCATCTGACCTCGTAGAGAACGCAACATTTGCTTCTTTGTCTCATCAGAAAAATATCATCTTCTTATTTGGAGATTATTAAAGTCTGACTTGTTTCTGCTAAACCCCGCCCCCCCCCCCCCCAAAGAAATAAGGAGCAAAAGAAAAAATGAACTTAAGACAGACATTAATTTGTTGTTCTCATTGGCTCCTCAGTTTTCTTCTCTTTTACAACCTTATGGATCTCAAAACTGTCCGACTTTGGTAGTTGAGACTTGAATTTGATCACTAAGGCAAATTTCAGATGTTATTCAGACTCATTTATAAGACAACCACGTTTTCTTTTGGATCTTATGGTTTATATTTAGACGAATAAAGATTAGAGCAGTGAGAGAAAAGAAATTGCGCTTTAAGATCTTAAATTGGGATCGGGCTGAGATTAGAGAAAGGCTCTTTCTCAGGAGCTGAATTTAAGAAGTGGGAGAAAATGGTCAAAATCTCATACTGATATTAAACCAAGCTCAGTTAGGTCTAAAAGGCTGGACAAAGAAGAGTCTCATTCTGAATTTTCCTTTACACTGGGTCAGTCTGCATCCAAAACTGTTTAAACTGGGCCAGTTTTCCAGAGTGGGTTGGGCCTAAGCCTAGACTACATAGGAAATTGCTGAAGCTTCATTGCAGTCCTAGACTATCCTTAATTCATCCATGGAGTTTAGTCTAAAACGCTCCTTCTGCAATAGGGTACAGCTCCATCAGCAGCCAGCAGAGGACAGTAAAGTACAACAATCCTAAACCTGAACTAAATGGGATTTTTCATGGTGGTGTAGTCCAAGACTGAGCTTAATCCTCTTCCTAAAACACGACCCTCAGTGTAACAAGTGTGTCTCTGTGGAGCAGTTATTTTCTTTGAGTGTTTCAGAGTAGTTATGCTTTTAAAATACATTAACTTTTCCAAGAAAATGTCAAACCGTTCCAGGCCCAGAAGACACAGGTGTGGTCTGTTAGTCTTGCCAGGTTTTCCTCCCATTTTGCTGTGCAAGCTTTTTTTCCTGTTTTGTTTTGATTCCCTGCACTCTTTTTCCTGTAGTTGAGATCCACCCTGAACCTTGAACTTCTAGTTATTAAGATTTAATCAAGATAAGTGCTACTGGGTCTCACGCTAGTCTGACACAGTTTCCACTTTTAATACCCCTGAAACATGGAGAACACAAGTTCCCTTGTATATGAGGCAGAGTGTTACACTCTAGCTAACAGAGGCAGAGTGTTACACTCTACCTGTTGTATATACAGTACTGTGCAAAGGTCTTCAGCCACCCCTCATTTCTTTATATTTTGCTTTGAATCACCTTGTTTGTGCAAAATACTACTTTCTGCCTGTCAAACTGTTTTATCTTTAGCATATTGAGTAGTTTAAATGAAAGAAATGGGAACAAATGTTTTACTGTGACAGACTGCAAAGTGCCTAAATATACAATGAAAATATAAAGGAGTTCCAACCACTCAGCATTCAGCACCACCAGTATACTGATCACCGCCTGATCATCTGGAATCATCTG
>JBBPCZ010046369.1:0-13063 GCA_037974445.1 Brycinus macrolepidotus
TAAACACAAGATGTAAAGTAAAGTGGCCCCTTATAGTCACGGGTGAACACAGCACAGCACACAGTGTGAAATTCTTTCTCTGCATGTAACCCATTCACCAAGTGAAGCAGTGGGCTGCCACCAACGGGGGGCAAGGTACCATCTCTGCACACTGGTCCCTGGGTGCCCCCGTTGCTGGCTGCCCACTGCTTCACTTGGTAAATGGGTTAAATGCAGAGAAAGAAGTTCACACTTTGCTGTGGTGTGTTCACGCATGACTAGAAGGGGCCACTTTACTTTCTCTTTAATATTTTTATTTAACACAAGTAAACACGCACAAACAAAAGACAGCATGTGTTAAAAATAAACGGGACAAAGAGAAAAAATGGAGGAAAAAAAAATCATGAGGCACTCAACAACCATTGCAATCATATAGTCTGATTGAAGATTACCAGTGTATTAAATAACCAGGGTTTATTTCGCGCATCAGACACTTTGTAGCGAATTCTTTCCATCTGAATTGAGCAAATCATCTCATTCAGCCATGTCTGAAATACTGGTGCAACAGGAGACTTCCACAGTCGGAGGATCAGTTTTTTTGCTATTATCATACCAAACATTACTGCAAACTGTTCACTATGATTTCTATTAAGCAAAATATCAGAACATCCAAAGAGGGCGATTTTTGCGCTGGGCGGGGCCACTTTACTTTGATTATGATATTAAAAACTGAAATCCTTACTGAGTAAAGGTGTACCTGATGCATCTCTTGCATGTCCACAGGTGTTGTGTTCCATTATCGGGCCAGTTCCAGCCGGTACAGTTTGAACTTTGAAAGAGCCAAGCAAGCCTGCAGCGATGCAGGAGCCAGCATCGCCACAGCGGAGCAGCTGACCGCCGCCTACGAAGACGGCTTTGATCAGTGCGATGCTGGATGGCTGGCAGACCAAACAGTCAGGTATGAATCAGAATCAGATGCTGGTTTGTCCTATTTCAGCAATATAATTATAATATCATTAGTGTATATTGTATATTATTATTATAAGTGATTTTAAATGCACTGGGACTTTTATTACCAGATACCCGATTACAATGCCCAGGGAAGGCTGCCATGGGGACAAGACAGGGAGACCAGGCATCAGAACGTACGGACTCAGAGATCCCTCAGAAACCTATGATGTTTTCTGCTACGTGGACAAACTACAAGGTGAGCTCTATTCCGGGTAAGATAAACAGTAATTCTCATGTATGTGCAGAATTGTTTACGAGGATTGTTTACTCATGAAAACGTGCGGGAGAAAACAATTTAGGTTCATGAAGTGTAGACGTAATTACTCCTGAAATAACAAATAAACCTGGAACAAACTCACTATAAAATGAAAACAGGGCTCATTTGTTCTTTTTTATATTGAAATTTTAAAGTGTGCAATTTTCTAAACACAGGAGCTGCAGTCGTAATTATGTCCAGCATTACATTTCATTACGTTACATTACCTTCATTTAGCATTTATCCAGAAGAACTGATTTAATGGATTTCTTGGAGAAGGGAAAGTCCCAGAGCTGTAGAAGTTAAAATAGTTGCATTTAAATCACAGCTGCAGAACTGGTTTGAAACATTTCAATTAGATTCTCCAGCCCTAGATAAACCACTTCGGATTATATACCAAACGTGAAGGAGGATGGAAATAAAATAATCTCAGTATTATTTTTTCCTTCCCAGCTTGTGCAGCAGTGCTGATGCTGGTCAAAGTGGAACAGCACAGAAACAGCTTATCAGTTTTAAAGGGGTGTATTTGACCTGCAGCCTTATTGGTCCTCTGTGATCCACCTCAGGTTCTCTGAAAAGCACACACTCGAAAATGAATCCAGCAGATGCTGAGGTTCTCACAGTCTCTTTTATTTCCTGGGCAGAAAATGCATTTACCAGAAACGCACAGCATACAGTTTCAAGTGTCCTGAAAAGTGGATCTACAAGTTCAGGGCTGAACAAGAAGACTCAAGAGCCAAGAAGTTCAGAAAACCTCTTAAACCCACAAGAGGAATAGTCTTTTAGAGTTTAGTGTAGAGTGATCTTAAAACTCGTATAGAATTAATAACACTATAAACTATAAATACTATAAACACTATAAACACACCAACACCAATCAGTTCCAGCATTAACCCACTGCTGGTGAAGAACATTGATTATTTCCTGTTGTCTCCTGGTGGGGATGGTGTATTATATTAAGCAGTGAGTGAACAGTCAGTTCTTGAAGTCGATGCTGGAAGTAGGAAAATTGGATCTGAGACACTTCGAGAACCACACTGAAGATAATTGCAGGTCAGCTAATCCTGTGGATGCACAATCCTGGTGTGAACACTAGAGAATGAGGCAGATGGGGTCTGATAAAATGTGTGTGATGACAGATTAACTACTAGAGGACCTGTAAGGCAGGTGGACCTCAGAAATTGTCCAGTGACTGTAAACTGCAGTGGGGGTTTCTTTTAAAGTGGAACTTGAATGTATCATTAATGTGTGTGTGTTGTGTGTGTTCTTCAGGTGAAGTGTTTTATCCTCCTATCAGCACTAAGTTGACTCTGCAGGAGGCTCGAGAGGAGTGTGAGAAGCTTGGAGCAGTTCTGGCCTCCCCTGGTCAGCTGCACGCGGCCTGGAGGGAGGGTCTGGATCGCTGTGACTTTGGCTGGCTGTCGGACGGCAGTGCCCGCTATCCCATTTCCGTGCCCAGGGTTCAGTGTGGCAGAGGCCAGCTGGGGGTCCGGACCATGTACCGTTTTATGAATCAGACCGAGTATCCTTTACCCACAGAGAAGCTCGGAGCCTTCTGCTTTAAAGGTGAGCATTTATTATTTAAAATCTGTTTTGAAATTATGAAACAATGAGCATGAAGCTATGAAGCAGGTTTTTGGGTATGTACACCCACATCCACACATGAAGAAAACCATCTTTTTTGTTGCTAAGCTGATCGAGACCACTTTAAAGGATGCAGGCACACTTGACATCTATGGGATGTGTGTCTTTACTGATGACACGACAGCCAACAACAGATTAATTCTATTCAGGAATGTTAATACAGTTTTCTGTTGACCCCAGTTGTGGCCAAATGATGAATACTATTATACAATGAAATGCGGGACTGTTGTCATATTGTGAAAGTCTCATATTGCTGCTCTCCTGCTCCTGAGGCGGTTTGTGAAAACAGACCCTGTTGTGTAAAAAGGCAGCGCAGCGTTCGGCTCCACACTGAAGTTCAGTTCATTTTTACAGCTCACAGTAAATCATACTGTGTCTTAAACCACGTCCACAAGTCTGATCCACCTTAATGAACAGCTGGATGTGGTTCTGAGGGTCCACAGAAGTTTTGGGTTTGTGTTTATGATAAAACATTTGGGTGACTATTGACTTCTAGTGTTAGCGACGTTAGCCTCGTAGCTCCAGTTCTGAACTAAAGAGCATAAATTTGCATCCGACACGTGTCGATTGATCGACCACTTCTGGGGTCAATGGAGCGCTGCTTAATTTAGATATTTGTCCAAATGATTCATTTAACTGCTTGAATCTAACCTCCATCTATGGAAATTTTTGGGTCCAGAGCTTGCCAGTGGCATGTTCCCGACAGTCAGTCTGAGCTGAAAACCAGTAAACTTGCATTTTACTCACTGAAGACAAACCTTAAAACCAAAGCCACTGATAAGATGAACATAAACTCTCTGTAATACAGACCTGGCAGAACTCCACCCGTTCACACAGGAGTTCAGACCAATTTTCTGCTCTTTAACTTCACATTCATTGTGTCATTTTAAAGGAAATGTGTTTGATCACGCCACTAAAACCAGTAAGGCGTGCTGTGTGCAGGTCCTGGAGGGTCTTTAGAAGACTTTTGCTCGGTAATCTTTAGTAAAAGTAAATCTGATGGAGGTGAAGATTGTTTGTTATTTCCTCACACTGAGGAGAGAGAGAGAGAGAAAGAGAGAGAGACAGGGAGAGAGAGAGAGAGAGAGAGACAGGGAGAGAGAGAGAGAGAGAGAGACAGGGCGTCACATTCTAACAGCTGTGTCTCGGTCTGGCCCGACGCTGGACTGAACTCTCCCTCTCTGCTGGGTGGGAACGCTGTGAGGATCGGATTCTCTCTCCGGGGAGCCTGATATTCCAGCACATTCTTCCCTTCCCTGCACAGACTCTGCCTGCGGTCCTGCATTATAAGAGCCGTTTAATCAAACCTTTGTCTTCTCAGATCAGTTTTTCAGCCATGAGGGCTGATGACTGGATCCTGTGTTGTCCCCCCACCTCAACACCCCACACCCACCCCCTTGCATTTGAGGGTTCTTTATGCTTGCTGTCTGGCCTCAGTCTTCAGCTGGAAGAAGATAAGAATAGAACAAACAAATTGAACTCTTGTAACTGGAGTCAGTTTTCTTCACAATCAATGAATATTAATGGATTTTTACCCATGGAAACTCTTCCTTTACTAAACCATAAGTCCTCCTTTCTCAACAGCTGGTTTGTAATTTGGTTGCTTAGTTGCTTCTTGGCCAGCTTTGCTCTATGATTAGCATGTGCTACACAAGGTCCAGAGCAGACTTCGGCACATCTAGCTGTGATTCTGTTGCTGTTATCTTTCAGCTTGAGGACCAAAGAAGTGCCTTCAGTAGTAAAGCAGATCATGATAAATCTGAAAAAGGGGTGTCAGAATCATCAGTTTAAAGTAAAGTGGCCCCTTATAGTCACGCGTGAACACACCACAGCGTGAAATTCTTTCTCTGCATTTAACCCGTTCATCAAGTGAAGCAGTGGGCTGCCACCAACAAGTGGCGCCTAGGGGGCAGTGTGTGGGGACGGTACCTTGCTCAAGGGTACCTCAGTGATGACACTAGCAGTGCTGGGATTTGAACCCACGACCTTCTGATCACAGGGGCAACTCCCTAACCACTAGACCACCAGCTGCCCCGAAAGTGAAGTGGCATTTGGCAGACGCCCTTCTCCAGAGCGACTTAGCGAACTAAATTAAATAAATCAAGAAGAAAAAAAAGTGGAGATCTAAGCCAGTCCCCAAAGCTGCTCTCCACTGAGCACATTTCTCACCCACTAAAGAGAAGAACCTCCCCAGGACAAACTGGAACTGAAAATTGTTGTATCACAGGCCTGGCAGAACATGATGACCCGTGAAGATGTCTAGCATCTGTTGATGTCTATAGGGATGACTTCAGGGCTGTTTTTATTTGAATTTTCTTTATTATTATTGTTGTTGCTGTTGTTGTTGTTGTTATTATATTAGTTCTAAAGTGAAATAGCTGGTATTTTGATCATAGTTAACCTTGTAGTCATTTCAAAAGGACTGTCCCAGAGTACCGAGTTAAAACTCAGTTCTTTCGGGTGCCCGTCTGGGATCTTCTGAGCTCCTGATGTTTGGAGTTGCAGTTTATTTCCGAAAACCTTTAAAAAAGGAGCCCTTTCCCTTATCTAACATCACAGAACAAACAGAGCTGAGGTGGGTGTGATTCACAAAGATGCCCGGGGGGTTTCGGAGGAGGAATACGTGCCTCATGTTTTACATCATAGAGCTGTTGAGAAAGGAGGACATGTCCCTAATGTCAAACAGCTGGGAGAGAGGCAGAGTGGACGGTTGTGAGGGACAGAGGGAACAGTGAGAGCTGCAGCAGAACAGAGAAACAGAGAGTGGTCGGGGGGGGGGGGGGGTGGCCCTCATCTCAGACAGACAGTTTATATCCTTCCATTATTCCAGCTGTCAGATGTGTTCAAACAACATTTGCTAAGTGAAAATAAGTTGGTACATTTTATATTTCATATAGGAGTATATTCTCTGTAGAGAACGTGTTCTTATTTTCATATACACACTAACATGACACTTTAATAGGTACACCTCCGCTGGATCTACACTCAGTGTCCCTTTTATCAGCTCTGATCATACAGTTGCTTTCTGTAGTTTTTTTTTTTTTGCAATTTGTATTGTAAAAACATTACTACAGATGTCTGTGATGTTATAAATGTGCTCTGCAATTTGTCTCCTAGAGTTCTGTTTTAATAGTTTATTTAACCATTTATTTACAACCCTGATCTAATTAAAGGTCTCAGAACAGTCGATTAAAAAATATATCACCACTTTACCGTGTGATCATTTTAATTCAGAGAGAATGATGACTGTTTTAAGAATTTCCAACCCGGTCAGAACAGTTCTCTCATATGTATATGTATATGTATGTGTATATATATATGTATATGTATGTTTACGTATATGTATACTTTTATGTGTATGTTTATGTATGTGTGTATGTATATGTTTATGTTTATGTTTATGTGTATGTATATGTATATGTTTGTGTGTTTATGTATGTTTATGTGTATGTTTATGTATGTGTGTATGTATATGTTTATGTTTATGTTTGTTTACGTGTATGTATATGTATATATATGTTTATGTGTATGTTTATGTATGTGTGTATGTATATATGTATATGCATGTTTATGTGTATGTATATGTTTATGTGTATGTTTATGTATATGTTTATTTGTATGTTTATGAATATATATAGTTTATTTGTGTGTTTATGTATATGTATATGTTTATATGTATGTTTATGTATATATATATGTATATGTATGCCGGACAGAAAGCATACAGTTGTTTCAGCAGATATGCTGTGAGCTCTAAACACCTGGAGGACTGCTGCAGTGTCTGTTTTAATGTTTTGGCACCAGTGTTGCACACGTTTTAAATAGATTCTACTTAGGAAGATCAAACATGCCGTAATGCCCAGAAATGGTCATGAAGGCAAACGGCACAGAAATGCCAAGTAATTTTGGAAAAGAAGTTTCGTTTAAAAATAAGTATAAGTCTTGCTCAACCCAGTTATGACGCATCATTTTCTAAAAATGTTTTCTTAGGAGCCGAAGAATCAAAGAAATGCTCAGACTTCTGCGCTGCTGTTGGCACAACAAGAGCTGCGTTCCTAAAACACTGCTCAATCGCCAGTTACTGCACGTAAATGGTCACCGTTTATCCACTGGTCTGTTTTTTTTAGGGGAACTTAGCACCCTTTTATTCTCACCCGCATCTCTCAGTGCCAGGTTCTGTGCAGTTTTCGATCAGAAGAACCTACTTTTAAATCTGAGCTGTTCTTTTTCTCATAACTGACATTCCTGCCTGAACTTCTTGTTTCTTCAGGACCAGAACCCACGACTCAGCCTCCATTCGCAGACTATGACGACCTGAAGTCCCAAAGTGTTGATGTAGTGGAGGCAATGCCCCCCCTTCCCACCAGGAAGAGCACACCGTCTCCTCTGCTAGACATCATAGAGGTCGTCCCTGGGGCGAAATCTACCGAAGCTGGCAGAACAGCAGGTGAAGATGCATCAGAGCCCACAACACAATTGACCACCACGCTAGAGCCCCCCGTCTCTGAGCAAGAACCTTCCACACCAGCTGTTGTGTATAAAGAACCCAAGGAGGGATTGTCTGAAAGTGAAAGAGGCTCAGTGACGGCCCCGAACACGACTGTTTACACACCCGAGACCTCTCTGAGCACAACTGCAGTGAACACCACTGAAGAAACAACAGTGACAGCAGAAGAGGCCATCAGGACAAGAGGAGGCGAGTATAAGAGTGTGACCACTGAAGACATGATCATCCAAACTCCACTTTTGGGCCCAGAGGGAAACGGATCTGACTCCGGATCTCCTATTAATCTCATTGTAGTCCATATAAATAATGCATCAGGTAAGCTCATTTACCTATGTGTTTGATGATTGCAGGCAACAGGGGTTTTATATGGTATTGTCAAGAATATTGATACATCGACACATGTCAATACAGAACACTGAAACAGAACAGTATTTGTTTCCTCACAGTATTGATACTATGTATGTATAATTAATGCTTTTGAAATTGCGCTAAATCCATTAGGGCTACTTAATATCGAGCCAAATCCACAAACGCTGTTTAATAGAGTTTCAACAAACCATTCCTCAGCAGCTGATTCTCTGAAACGGGAATAGTTTGAGAACAGCAGACACTGTGTTACAGTAAGACAGGGATTCTTCAGATGTTTCACTGATATTTCTTCAGATTAGATATTGGATGACAATGAAGATGTTTGACTGTTGGAATAATTTTTTTTTCTGTTTTTTTTTAAGCTGATGACATAGTGAAGATGATTGAAGGAGCTGATTTAGGTGGAGAGAGTTTATCCTCTACTTCCAACATCCCAGTTCTGACCTTCATCAATGGGAAGCAGGAGATCATTCTCAGTCCAGAGACTGAGAAGATTGAGACGGAGGCAAGAGGAGACCAGTTTGAGACCGCAAGGCCAATAGCACCTGAAGAGAATCTGGAAGAACCAGAGACAGAACTAGGGATAGAAGGCACCTATTCTCCAGTAGTACCTGAACTTAGTTCCAAACGAGACGTTTTACATGAGACTCTCATGACATCCGAGAGCCCTCACACTCTAACCACAGAGCTGACATCAGACAAAACCTCTGAGTCCATTCACAGAACATCCACTTTTTATGAGGGTTCTGGTGGACACATCATAGATAGTAATGAGTTACCACCACAGGAAATCCCGCCAACAAAAGATTCTAACGGTAAAGAGCAGGTGGTCACAGATGAATTTGAAATCCCTCATTTAGAGAAGACATCGAAAACACAAGGAACAGAATTTGCCACCACATCACCATTTATTGAATACAGTACCACTGTAGGTCACACCACTGATGGTGGGAAAAGCCAACCAGACACAGATCACTTTGAAGGATCTGCCGTAGCAGAGGATGGCTCAGCGCAAGATGCAATTCCACTTGAAGGACCAAAACTAAGCCCATTCCCTGCTCATACAACCTCATCCCTTCTCTCCACCGCCTCAACTCCAAGCCAGACTTCTTCCCTGGCTTCTTCCAGCACCGCAGGAAAAAGCCTCTCTTTGGCCTCTCAGGAGGAGGATTCGCCTGAACGGGTTCCCTCTGATACTAAAACAGAGCGGGATGATGTTAAAAGAACTGAGATTCCCCCGTCAGCGCTGGAAAGACAGACGGCAGAAAGTACAGTTTTTTCCATCATTGAAGACGTGAGCTCAGGTGACCAGCCAACTGAAACGTTTTCAAGAGAGCCGGGTGTGACCACAACAACCGTCCCGTCATTTTTCACTCAGGAAAGTGAACAGACTCTCGCAGCTGGAGTGAGGCAGCAGCCTCAGGGACACGACCGACATGTAACGGCATCCATAGTTACAACACCAAGTCCAACCATCGGCATCTCCATGACAGACAAGGAGAGGGAAACTGAGACGAGATCTGAATTCACTGGAGCTGATCATAAAACTGCAGCCCCCGTCTCTGAAGATCACACGTCGGAGATGGTTTTTCCAGAGACAACAGCCACTCTGTCTCCATCCTCCACTGGGAAAGTTCTCACCTCCAGTTATCTGCAAACACTTGCAGTTCCAGCTGAGTTGAGTTCTCAATCTGCAGCCACAGAGGGATTCTTTGCGTCCCCTCAGACCACGACTGAAACGCCACCTGAGGAGGACTTCACTGGGTTCGACAGGCCATCGATAGTAGAAGCTGCACCTCCACATAGGGGGGAGATCTCCACCACACAGCAGTCTGGAGCTGATCGTGAGGTCACGGTGGAGGAGCACACAGTAGACCTGCCCGGTACCGTTTCCCAATGTGGTTTTAAGGTCTGAGATGTTTGTACAGTTAGTAATTAGCTTAACCAATTAACAAAACTGAAATTAAACAAAATGAACTGAAGAATGACAGAGCGGTATTTAAACGTAAATAAATCACAGTGTCATGTTTATGTTAGGGGGTGTAGAATTTTTCATGTTCACACACACCACAGCACAGGGTTAAATCACCTCCTAAAACGGCACTGAGATAACGAGGACTAAATGAGGAGCTGAGATAACGAGGACTAAACGAGGAGCTGAGATAACGAGGACTAAAGGAGGAGTTAAAATAACGAGGACTAGACGTAGAGCTGAGATAATGAGGACTAAATGAAGAGCTGAGATAACGAGGACTAAATGAGGAGCTGAGATAACGAGGACTAAACGAAGAGCTGAGATAACGAGGACTAAACGAGGAGCTGAGATAATGAAGCCTAAACAAAGAGCTGAGATAACGAGGACAAACGAAGAGCTGAGATAACAAGGACTAAACGAAGAGCTGAGATAACGAGGACTAAATGAAAAGCTGAGATAATGAGGACTAAACGAAGAGCTGAGATAACAAGGACTAAACAAGGAGCTGAGATAACGAGGACTGATACTGAACCGCTGTGTGGTCCCTAGAAATAAGCTGAACTGTCCCAGTCATAGCAATATTAAAAATATTTTACAGTTTATTATTCAACACTGTTTTGATGATTTAAATGATGACTTTAGGGGTGAAATTGAAAGAAAGTTTATTTATTTTTCAGATTTAATGTGTGCAGTGAATGTGTGTAAAAATGGAGGAACCTGTCACTTCGATGGTAAAAGCAGTACCTGTCGGTGCGTGTCTGGATTCAGCGGGAGTCACTGTGAACACGGTGCGCTGCCTTTAAACCTTTTCCTTGTTTGCGAGTGTCAGTGTTTTAATGTGTCTTAAAGTGTGTTTGTGATTGTTTTTACTGTACAGATATTGATGAATGTCAGTCGAACCCCTGCCATAATGGCGCCACCTGTATCGATGGACTGAACTCTTTCACCTGCGTCTGTCTGCCCAGCTACTCCGGGACTCTCTGTGAACAAGGTGAGGCCAAATGTTCAGCAAATGGTCTCGTCCAGTAACTGAGAGCTTTGGTCTTTAAATCTTTGAGTTTTTTGATGCATAAAGTTGATCTGCTCAAGCCGGGAGAAGAGGTCCAGACTTTCAAAAAAGACCAGCGCTTAAACTAAACAGAGATCTGAAAGTGTATCACCAGTCTTGACCATACTCACAGAAAAAAAAACATCTATGCAGAAAAGTATTTATTCAGTGACGTGAATTTTAAACAAGATACAGTGGTACAGTGCAGTGCAGTGCAGTACAGTGTGGAATCAGTGTGGTACTGTACAGTGTGGTATCAGTGCAGTGTGGTACAGTGCAGTGCAGTGTGGTACAGTGTAGTGCCGTACAGTGTGGAATCAGTGTGGCACAGTACAGTATGGTACAGTGTGATACAGTATAATACAGTAGAGTGTGGTATCAGTGTGGTGTGGTACAGTGCAGTGTGGTACAGTGTAGAAGAGTGCAGTGTGGTACAGTGTGATACAGTGGAGTGCAGTACAGTGTGGTACAGTATAGTACAGTAGAGTGTGGTATCAGTGTGGTGTGGTACAGTGCAGTGTGGTACAGTGTAGAAAAGTGCAGTGTGGTACAGTGTGATACAGTGCAGTGCAGTACAATGTGGTACAGTGCAGTGTAGTGTGGTACAGTGAAGTTTTCTAAATGGGTGCTAAATCATTTCATTATGTGCAATATCTTCTTATGTGCAATAGTCTTACCATGTGAAATATCACTACTCAATGTCAATATTACTTATATACTACTGATCTCTACTATGTACAATAACGTACTCCTAACTGCCATCTGTGTCATCAGAATTCCCTTAACTGTAAGTTATTTGTCTATAGTATTTATACCCAGCATTTGTATTTATAGCATAGTGCATTTCATATTGAGGGTTTTCTACAGATTTTTTATTGGATTTATTTAAATTTTATGTTTTATTTTTTGTTCTTTTCTCTGTGTGTCTGTGCAATTATAACATAAGGAATTTTCTGCGGAATCAATAAAGTTTTCTGATTCTGATTCCTTCTGAGTACAGTGTGGTACAGTGCAGTGCAGCACAGTACAGTACAGTGCAGTGTAGTACAGTGAGGTGCAGTGTGGTGCAGTGAAGTGCAGTGTGGTACAGTGAAGTGCAGTGTGGTACAGTGAAGTGCAGTGTGGTACAGTGAAGTGCAGTGTGTACTGTGTGGTACAGTGTGGTGCAGTGTGGTACAGTGTAGTACAGTGTGGTACAGTGCAGTGCAGTACAGTCCAGTGTGACACAGTGTAGAGCAGTGCAGTACAGTCTGGACAGGAGCTTTTCTCAGGCATCATCGTCTGGCTTCACACAGTTCCTCTGATCTCTGAGGAAAAATGGCTAATTTTCTTCCACTTCTGTCTTTGTTTGACTGTGTGATTTTGTTGGCGGTAAAAGCAAGATCTGTTCCTCCATTTGGGTTTGGATAGAAATGATCTCATGAAGTTCACTCATACAGTCACTTCATCAGAGTAGCTGAATCTGTCAGTGGGTCAGTGATGTAACGCTCAGTTTTTCTTTCTGCATACAGTATCGTCTTAAAAATCTTAAAACATTTTGAGAGGTTTTTAGACTGTAAGTCAATAATTTACAAGTTTTTTGCAGAAAGAAGAAAGAAGGGATTTTAATTTTAAAGATGCTGGACAGTGCCGCCTGATCTATGAACTGCTCACACGGCACCAGTGCTTTTTGCGCAGGTACAAATGCAAATGTTTGCAGATTTGGCTGCCAGAGCTCTGGGAAGCAGTTCCATATATTTCATTAAAATCCTGTTAATGCTGTTTCCAAACATCTAAGCTCATGCAGTAAAATATAATAAAACACAACATTATCACTAAGTACGGTAATTATACATCTAATTTGCACTGTGAATTCTCTCGTCACCAGACAGGTTCACAAACATGAATGAATGATGTTAGTGGGGTGTTATTGTGTTGTGTGTGGTGTTAGTGTGATGTTAGTGTGGTGTGTGTGTGATGTTAGTGTAGTGTTAGTGTGATGTTAGTGTGGTGAATGTGTGTGTGTGTGATAGTGTGGTGTTAGTGTGATGTTAATGTGGTGTTAATGCGGTGTTAGTGTGGTGTTAGTTTGATGTTAGTGTGGTGTGTGTGGTGTTAGTGTGATGTTAGTGTGGTGTGTGTGTGGTGTTAGTGTGATGTTAGTGTAATGTTAGTGTGAAGTTAGCATAATGTTAGCGTGATGTTAGTATGTTAGTGTGGTGTTAGTGTGAAGTTAGCGTGATGTTAGTGTGATGTTCATATGATGTTAGTATAATGTTAGTGTGATGTTAGTGT